>VXAL01004746.1:13124-32554 GCA_013399475.1 Chauna torquata
AAAAAAAAAAAAAAAAAAGCAGTAGAAACCACTAGTTCAGGCACTGGTTTCACTGTCGGTGTTCTTCATACACTGTAACTGTGAGTCTAACCATTCCATTAAGAAATGTAAATAAATAAACTGGTAATAAGATTAATCATATTTTAAATATACAGAGAGAAGTATTAGTGTACAAAATATTTGTGAGCAAGGAAACCAATAATTTCAAGTATATATTAAAATTTAGTTTTTTTTTTTTTTTTACTATCAGTCTACATTAAACAATTGTCCAGTTGATTAGTATTCTGCTTTTGAAATGAGCAGACCTGTATACCTACTATGGAAAGGTGGTGCTTTATTATGGTCACATTGGGGATCCAAAATTTTACTCTATTTTTATTTTGATCCTTATGTCTTTTTACATGTTCTACTGTATTTCTAAATTTATCTAAAGTAATTTGGAAAGCTTCCAAATGGTCTTCATTTTCGGTCTACTTGGAGCTGATCATGCAGGTCCAGGTAATTGTAATGTACAGTTACATTACATTGCATGTAAATGTAATATGATTACATCTTTTTTTGTGCATTGCTCATGTCTACTGCAAGTGCTTCTTCCCTCTCCTCCCTGTTTTCTACCTTGATTTGTTTTGAATTACTGGCTATCCAACTTAAGCTTACAATGCCATTGAAAATGGACATTTAATTGATGATGCCTCTGATAGAGGGGACAGTTATTCTGGTTGCTTTGACATTTAATCTAATGTTGAAAAGGGGTTGACATCAGTCAAAAATGACATTATCTGCAAGTTAACAAGTTGTAACTCACCAGCTGATGTTAGCTGCTCTCCACTGCAGGGTGATTTCAGCCAGTGCTCTCCCTTTGGCGTGTGGAACACGCCTGGCTCAGGCATAGCTGAGGACCAGCAACTCTTTTAACTGTGGTGATGTTACCAAAGGTGATCAGAACATTAGCTCATGGTTTTATTGGTTTTATTTTAATTGATAGGTAGAATCTGTAGTTTCATTATTTAAAATTAATAGGTGTGACAATGAAAAAAGTTTGGTATTGTATTAAGCTCCTTAGAAATAAAAATGTAGTGTATAGCATTAAATCCTGTTAAAATAAAAAGGTTATCCATTTTTCAGTTGTCTGTTCATTGTTGTGGTAGAAACATGGATTTGTATCTTTTAGAAACCTCTAATTGTAGACCTGTAGCTTAGTGTGACATAGGTGAATGGAAGCAGTTTTTCAGTGCTTCTGTATAAAAAAAATAAAAAATAAAACCTGATAAGCTAAGTCAATAATACCATATGACATAAAGGAGAAAATAAATGTCTTTACAACATCTAGCAAGGGTTTTGCAACCTGATTCCTGTTCATGCTATTGAGCGACTCATCAAATATCTGTACAACAAGCAGTAATTGATCTTACAGTACCTGACCACCTGACATGAATGTATATATGTGATATAGTTGAGTGATGTTCATGTGAACTTTTTTGAGTTACTGGAAGCTGGTAAGATTTTAGTTAAATGTTCTGTAATTCGATTTCTTTTTTTAACACCTAATTGGTGATCAGTGATGTAGGAATTTAAACCCTTGAGAAGTAACCGTCAGCTATGAAATAGATTGCTGAAGTCTCCTTTAGCAGCCTATTGCAGTATAGTAAAAATTACTGTTAGCTATTACAAACTGAGCACAATTGACTCTGTATTACTTAATACACCAGTAGTATCTTTAACAGCCTGTACGTTTTAACTTCTACTGGGAGTATGTGGATCAGGCATTCTTGGAGTGATGTGCACAGCAGTGAAAAACTGAGAAGCTGGCTTTAGAGATCTGGAGTGCCTGGTAGTTAAAGGTCAAAGTTACAACTTTCTGTCAGTTATAAACAAAGAAGGGAGTAACACCTTGCCAGTTCAGCATCTGTGGACAAGCTGAAGCCTATTTGGCAGCATGGTTTTTTTTTTTTAGGTGGGTTAATTAAAACAAACAAAAAAAATAAACAAAAGAAAAACCATACTTTCCTCCATATTAATGAAGTATGTTTTATACCACATGTTGGTTATCGTAAAATGTTTGTTTATATCATTTCTAAAACATTACTTACATGGAAAAATTCACTCTTAGAAGCTGATGTATACCCAATTTTTTAAGTTTATATTACTCCTAGTAAGTATACAATTGTTATAAAATTGTATAAAATGGAATTGTCAAAAAGCAAAAGGCAGAAGGATGAATAGAATTTGAAGACTTTTTTTTAAAATCAGACACCTATCCTGAGTTACATTGTGCTAGATCTTCATTTTTGACAGACAACTTCCTAAAAGGCAATTCAGATGCAGAAAACCTCCAAGTTGCAAATAGTTTGATTCACTACCTAAAATATACTATAGTATATTTTGTAATGAATTCATTTCTAGTTAATGATCTATTGTTTGTTCACATTAATTCAAGCTTGCCTAATGATATCTTCGAATTCTCCAAATATATTGTTGGCCCTGCTACCATGGGGCCTTCAGACAAACACAGTCATAAAAGTGCAGGTGTGTTTAGCATATATAATAAAACTACAATAAAAGTGCAGGTGTGAATAGCAGGTTTGTGAAGTGACACTTGTATAGACTAAAACAAACTGTTTATATGAGTTAAGAGGTAATCACCGGAGCTGAGCTTTCTGATTGCCCTTCCTCCATCGTTTTCTCTCCAGCTCCAATGTGACTGTGGCATTTTACCAGCGTATGCGATGACTCACTTCCCCATTTTATTTTCTGTCACAGATGGCATCATTTCATCTCATGCTCTGAAAGTGACAAGTGACACTGTGGCACCGACTTTATTGTATTAGGCTGTGCTAGCTGCGATGAATATATCATCTGTGTTGCAGCTTTCTTTGGCTCTACCTTGCACAGCAGAAGGTAAAGTAAGAAAACAAGGGAAGCTAATATAAGACTTCAGGTACTACTGATGTGACTTTGAATATGAAGGCAAGTGTCAATAAGATTATTACTGATCACCATGTAGTAGCACTAATTTTTTTTCTCCTTTCTAGCATGCCAGGGAACATAGAGGCCTACAGCTGACTCACTGGCTGATGTTGTCATTTTGGCACACAATCAGTTTGTACAATGCTGCCAGTTCTGTCTTACTGCGTAGGCTCTGTTTGCCCAGAGCTTTTAAATTCCTTTCCAGAGCTGACAATTTTGGTGGAACTGTCACCCCAAAACATACATTCCAAAACACTTGACTTTTTGAAACAGTGAGACACAGAAGTATTTGATCTGTTGCTATAATGAAAAATATTTCAAAACCCAGTGTGAAAGGCTTATTCTTTTTGTTTTCATGCTAATGATTATTTTTTTTTCTCCTCTGTCATGATAGGCAGGCACTGAATTTTGTTGAAGGGAAAAAAATGTTGTGAAAGACCTTCCAACACCCCTTCACCCTAATAATGCACATCATATTTTATTTTTTAATCTGTGTTCCTAGACTTACTTGCAAGAGATGAGCAATAAGGTAGAGGCAGCAATGGGAGAAGGCAATGCCAAGATGCGCAGTAGCTAGCTGATTTAGAAATGGTTTGATGGGTGATGAAACAGATCTATATCTGTGCTTGGTGATGAGGGAAATTCATTACGATGTCTCCACATGTCTGGACCTGATCTTGACAGGGTAATACCTCTACTAGTATAAGGGATAATGGGTGGAATAGGATCTCAGAGTAAAGCACAAAAATGTGCAGGTATCACTTTGATTAATATCTGTCAAAAAGTGGTGTCAAAAAAAAAACAAAACAGATTAGAGACACAATTAGACCAGTACTGTGAGAAGATGAGCAATTCCAATTTATATAAGAATGCTATTGGTGTTACAGCTAAGTGCGTAGATGACTTCACTAATGAAAGTTTTGGAAACAGAACAGTCCATAGTTTCTAAATTAATTTGTTATTCAAATTAAAATTTGTAGAGTATTCCTAATTTCATAGGGCTGCTTAGCACTTTATGCATTAATCATGAAATGAATTCTACCTCAATGTTAAAAACAATGGTTCAGTATTGTCACCATCACTAGGCAGAGACCCCAGGTACATCTGTTTACCATGATAATCAAATCAAAATTTACTGTAGGCAAAGCAAGGCCATGTGTAAAGCTTTTTGGAACACGAGTCTGTGGTGTTCATGTAGGTGATTCTATCTATATAGCCTTTTACTGGTTCCACCATTTATGAGAAACAAGGTATGTCACATGGATACTGTTTTCCCAGCAGACTTTTAAAATAAGAAAACAGCAGTGATTCATGAACTTGGTAGGGATTCTTTCAAGTAGGAGATGACTAGAAAATATGAAGTACTTTTGATACATAGATTTGTACTAATATTTCAGAAAACACTCAGAATTAACAGCTTTGTTGGTATAAATACCCTGCAGGAATAAGTTCTGTGTTTTTTTTGTTGTTTTGTTTTGTTTTTGTTTTTGTTTTGAGGTAAATGTATATGTAGAAAGCACACTTTGTGGCCTTCTTAATATATATATTATAAAGATCTTATTTTACTGTTTATTTGCTCTGAGCACTATGCAGACAACAATATTTTGCATAGCTTAGTTGATTTATATGTAAATTATCACAACTGTAGCTATTAAAAAATAGTTAGAGGAAAGGGGTAAAATGTGCAAGTCAAGCCTTTCCCTCTTTGAGGGCAGGGACCAAATAGATGTAAGAGAAGTCATTGATAAAATGTTCTGTTCAACTGGACTAGTGACAAATAATAGTTGAATAGCAGTTGTGGCAATAAATCCAGTGGGACAGTATGCAAAATACAGTCCTTTACTGTGAACATTTTATCAATTTCTCCATAGTTAGATGTAATGCTGAGAGAAAACCAATCTATATTTGTAACCTTGGATTGGAAGCATAAAGATACTGCTTATTGTCACCATTTAGGCTTGGTAATAGCTGCACAGGCAGAACTCAATGTGGCCAGAACTTTGAGATGAGCCTGCTCAGGTCTTTCCTTATACTAAGTTCTTCAAAGATCCAAAAGGCATTTGAAACAAAAAATCCAGATTTATTAGAATACACATTGAAACACCTAACACTTGAAATACATTATGTAGGTGAGATAGAGCACAACTAGAAAAGATTTATACATCTGTCTTCCCCCTTCTGCTTCCTTTTGGGGCAGGTGCTTTCCTCCAGTCTTGGCTTCAGCTAGCTTGTTCATTTTGAACAGCAGCAAACTCCACGCAGCTGAGTCTAGTTGCTAGGAAGTAGTTCTTCCTCCCTGCTGAGGAGTGAGCGTTTTCTCCCATCTTTCCCAGGAAGGGGAAGGTATGGTCCCTTCTTGAGCTGCAGGTTCTCGGCACTGTGCTGTCACCTTCTTCCCCCCTCTACCACATAGCTTCTGCCATCTTATTACTGCTCAACAATAGCGGCCTGCCCCTATGTTGCTTCTCTTTTCATGGAGCTTAACCCAGACGCTCAGGACAAAGAGAACCGATATTGTCTATCGTAACATTAGTATCCATGTGCTTTTCAGAAATAAGCAGTGGAAAAATCAATATGCAATGGATGACAATGATCAGATGTTTAAGTTTCAAAAATGATTTTGAAACTAACTGGATATATTAGACAAACAGAAAAGTAAGATGAATCATTACCTCCTCTGAGAGAAAAGATACTGTCTACAGGGAGACTTTGGCCCCACTGCATAGCAGATCTGAAGCAGAGGAGAGAAGAGACAAATTTCTTAGGGAACACTTTGGCAGAATTATGAAGTAAAAATTATGTATTGGGTAGGACTACTTTGTTTTAAAGTATTTGCAATGGTGGAAAAGTCTTCATTTTTTGGCCAACTTAATAGATAACGGTGAAGCTAAGATGTTCTTGGCAAAGAACACGTTTCAGCTTCTTTCTTGTTAGAAGATGCTGCTATTCTCAAAGCTAATTTATTTTAGTCTGGTTGCTGTGACAATAGCCGCAAGGCAAAATTTGGTTGTTCTGGGAAGAGGGTCATGTGCAGGCCATTCCAGCTGTGACAGTGAAAGGGGTGTGGAGAAATGGTGAAGTGAGAGAGAGAACTGCAGGGNCAACTAGAAAAGATTTATACATCTGTCTTCCCCCTTCCCACCCCGGCGGTGGTGGGAGGAGTGAAATTTCAGCTGTGAACAGGATGAGCACTGGTTGCTGCTTGTAGAAGACAGTCCCTGCTTCTAGCAGTAGCGGCTGCCCTTACAATACTCTGACCCTTCCCTATTAGCATCAGCTGCCACCAGCCTGACACTTGATTGCTCTGATTGAGGAAAAAGAGCCCTTTGCTCTTTTGCTACACAGCAGCAGTCTGTGCCCTAGGCATTTAATTTCATTGCTTTCACCAGAGGTGTATATGGTGTAATGTAGAGAGTACAAAGGCTTCATCTTGGCCTCCTGAAAGGTTTGGTTCCGATTTACCCCATGGGCATTTAATTTTAACTATACATCACCGGTCATTATATTTAAAGCTTTAATTATTTAATTTTTATTTAAAAAAAGCTTTCCAACTTTAATTATTATAATTTAAAACTTTAAGAAAATTGAAAAACCTCCAAAATGAATGGATATATTAAAAACAGATAAAATGAGTTCTATGAGTTCTGTTGATAGTGTTTTTTTCTTTTTTTTCTTATCTTGAAATAAGGACTTAAGGGCTCTTATTTTTTTCTAATACTGAATTCATGGTATGTAAGAAAAATATTTGTTATCAGTGTATATTGGGATATATCTTTATTCAGAAGGGAAGACCATAATAATGTTTTTGAAAGAAAAAATTCCCAATACAGACAGAAAAATTTNCCCGGCGGTGGTGGGAGGAGTGAAATTTCAGCTGTGAACAGGATGAGCACTGGTTGCTGCTTGTAGAAGACAGTCCCTGCTTCTAGCAGTAGCGGCTGCCCTTACAATACTCTGACCCTTCCCTATTAGCATCAGCTGCCACCAGCCTGACACTTGATTGCTCTGATTGAGGAAAAAGAGCCCTTTGCTCTTTTGCTACACAGCAGCAGTCTGTGCCCTAGGCATTTAATTTCATTGCTTTCACCAGAGGTGTATATGGTGTAATGTAGAGAGTACAAAGGCTTCATCTTGGCCTCCTGAAAGGTTTGGTTCCGATTTACCCCATGGGCATTTAATTTTAACTATACATCACCGGTCATTATATTTAAAGCTTTAATTATTTAATTTTTATTTAAAAAAAGCTTTCCAACTTTAATTATTATAATTTAAAACTTTAAGAAAATTGAAAAACCTCCAAAATGAATGGATATATTAAAAACAGATAAAATGAGTTCTATGAGTTCTGTTGATAGTGTTTTTTTCTTTTTTTTCTTATCTTGAAATAAGGACTTAAGGGCTCTTATTTTTTTCTAATACTGAATTCATGGTATGTAAGAAAAATATTTGTTATCAGTGTATATTGGGATATATCTTTATTCAGAAGGGAAGACCATAATAATGTTTTTGAAAGAAAAAATTCCCAATACAGACAGAAAAATTTCCAATTTAGTTTTCAAATCCTAATTTAAGGTACTCAGTTGTATAGGAAACCTGAACAACTTAGGTCAATTAACCTTCAAACAGCTCTTTTATGTTAAGAGCATAGCTGCTTCAGCTCCTAGAATGAGATAGCTCAAGTGTTCAATAATAAGAACACAAGTATGTATTTTTTTTTGCAATTTAGACATACTGAAATTTGAACAAGTTTGAACATCAAAGTTTCTTCAACTGATATTTGGTAAGGTAGGATAATGACAAGTTTGAATGTAATGTCTTTGCTGCAGCTTCTCTTTCAAAAGCAAAAATGAACAAACATGACTTTAACCCCATAAGAAGTTCACATGTTCTTTACTTCTTGAGCTGGAGGCAGATCCTTTCTGGCACTACTAATTTCTGGCAAAGAAAAGGAATTTAACATTCGTTCAGTAGTAAGTAAGCAAGATAGCGCACAAACAGAAATAAACATCCTGATGTCACGTGGTTTAGACCAGTATTTTCAATACCTAAATCATATCACAAAAGATATTGCAAGGCCTTTCTAGGAGAAAGTCTGTCAATCAAATACTAAGAATATGAATGAGTTCTAGATGCATACAATAACATATGTACATAGTTGGGTAAGAACAAACTATGACAGACTTCTAGTATTTTGTGCAATTCCTCTTGAAATTTCCAAATGAGTTGGCCCACATTAGCTTGGTATTCCTTTGACTAGCTAAAGAATATCCTGCTCACTACTAGGTGTGAGCAGCTGAGTGTGTTTCAATTCCTATTTCATTTCTGAGAACAGGAATACTAACCACTTTATACATTGCTTCATATTCCAGATTTTTTTAGGTGAATTAATTAGGGCTCTTGAGCGTACGTTTTCAAAAGGTGTTTTCTACTGAAGGAAACTCATTTCTCTGAAACCAAGTTCTACAGAGTGATACATAGAGAAGGATGAGAGAGAATGGGCAAAGCTGAAATGAAGTTTAGACTGGATATGTGGGGAAAAAAATTACTGAGGACAGTCAAACACTGGAACAGGTTGCTTTTAGAGATTGTGTAGTTTCCATCCTGGGAAGCTTTCAAGACCCAAATGGGTAAAGCTCTGAGCTTTATTCATCCTTGTCTTTTTATCCAGCCCAGGTCTAATTTCACAGCTGATCCCACTCTGAGCAGTAGGTTGGACTAGGTACACTGTTGAGGTCCCTTCCAATCTGTTTTTTATAAGGTCCTATGCTTTCTGTGTGTAATCTTTATTCACTTTACTATATTCATGCTGAGTAAGCTTGAAGTTTACTCTAGCAAGGTTTTCAAAATATCTTTATAAGTACCTTCTCTTGTGCCGGTATGTATTCACAACCACTGTTAGTCTTTGTAATGGAGAACTGGTAAGTGTTGATGATGAAACAGGAAACCAGATGTATCTGATTTAGTTGCTTAAAAAAAAGGTGACAATCTTGTTAACAGTTTGTTTAAAAACAAAAACAAAACACTGCTCCTGCAAACTTTTCAGGTGACATGAATGGTTTTGAGTGAAACTGAGCCTATTTGAAAATCTCACATCAATCCAACAGAGAGCTGTTTACAGGGGGTTTTGGGGGTCGTTTTACAGAACTGTTAAACATGATTGTTTTGGAGGTCTCTTTGCTTTAGAGCTGAACCACAAAACTCGGGACTGGCAGCATTAACTGGGAGAGAGAGATGCAATCTCTACACAGAGGAATCCTCTTCCTCCACAAAACAGACAAAACAACAATAAACCCCTGGCTTTTTCACTAAGTAGTATGGCAAGAACAGAGATACACAATTAAATGAGTAGATAACCAATTAAAAATTTTCTCTAACGAATTCCAGCCTGTTACCACTGCCAAACTTGTCTGTAGTTCCTGCCTTTCCGGTACTTATCTGTGCTGTCTGTGTACATCCCCACTACCCCCTGCCTTAGGTGTGCTGTTGAAGGGATGCAATGTGTTCTGTTCCACCATGGGTAGTAGTGTAGCTGGCCACTTGGCATTCGTTTTGCGCGCAGGATGACAGACAATCAGGGACAGACTTGCATCTTAGGACTGATAGAATTTAATCCCATAGTAGTTGTTCTTTGCAACGTTTAAGAGTGATATATAATGACTTTATAATTGCGTGTAACTGTGTGCCAAATGACAGAGTTCTAAATTAATATATAGCGGTGTGTTTATTAGCTTATTATGTAATTGATATATTAGTTTGTTAGTAGTGTTGCTTAATAAATATCACGGTCTCTTAAATTAGTTATGTCTTGGGCCTGTAGTTCAAAAGTTAGAGTTGGACCCATACATAGGGCCATATGTTGCTTGGGCTTCAGCTAAGTCTCAGAAAGGATGAATCCATGCAGAACAATCAAGAAGAGCATAGGTCTCTGTAAGCAAATGCACATGATGGTAAATAAGCAAGATTAAATACTGTGTTTGTTTAACTGTCCAAAGAATTATAAATAATCATGACTTTATAGTGGTCTGTGGGAACTCACTTTGGAAAGCAGATGTTCCAGTTTTACAGAATACAATGTTTCTATGCTGATGTTCACATAGCAACCATTCCCAAGTGACAACAATGAAGAATTCCATTTGCACTGCTTTCTCAATTTTGCATCAGCATCTTGGCATATTCTTAATGCAAATGTTTCATATAAAATTAACTGGCTTAATTCTGATAAATCTGAGAATAAATGAATTCTAGCAACAGCAATCCTTGTAAATATTTTGTTTCTAAGCATTCACATAATCAGAAAAAAACAAGTCTGAAGGAAACTCGAGAGGTCATCTACTTCATTGAACTGCCTCATAAATCTTTATCGCTGTTTAAAAGCTTTGGGTGAAACTGTTTCCAGAATTGCAGTAAGTGGCATGATCCAGTTCTTCACTACCTTATAGTGAAAAAGAATTGCCTACTTCTGATTAATTTTACTGGCAGCAGTGAAAAGTCACCATTCTTGTCCTGTTCAGTGGATATGGTATTCATGTGCTGCTTTTATCTTTCTAGTAGCAATTCTTATAATTTATTAACATGTATTTTAAATTTCCAGATTCC
Source organism: Chauna torquata (assembly GCA_013399475.1). Lineage (NCBI taxonomy): Eukaryota > Metazoa > Chordata > Aves > Anseriformes > Anhimidae > Chauna > Chauna torquata. The sequence continues at coordinate 23,688 of VXAL01004746.1, forward strand.
TACAGTAGACAAACTTCTATTTTCCTCAGAACCTGTTTTCTAAAAGCTTATAATTTTGTTGGTCTGCTTGTGAGGGTATTACGTGTACGCAGATACTGGCACTACTTGGGAAGGTGGAAGGTTTGCGTCATGTTTTGCATATGACATTCATATTTATATCTGCTGGAATTTTTCACAGTTTGTATTGGTGATTTTATGTATTTATTTCTGTTCAACTCCAGTTTAGTTCTCATTTTTAATTAGTTCTTTTGATTATTGCCACTGAATTGCCCTACTCTATCCAGTTTTTTAATTAGTTTACTCATTCTGCAGCACTTCTCCCACCAGTGCAGTCCAGCACCACACCCCCTTTTTTTCTTTTTTGTGAAATGATGCAACTTGGGTGCTTACCTGTTACTTGTAACTTTCATCACTCTGGAGGTGATGAAAGTAGAGATTGGATGTATTGTAGAAGATGAAATGTATTGAGATGTATTGAAGAAGACCAAGAAAGGTACAAGTAATCCTCAGTCTTTTTCCATGAGGAAAGAAGGCATTTTGAATAGGCTAATGTATTATATAACTTATATCATTCAAGAAAGGTTGTGGGGATTAGAGTAGAAAGCTGATCGATATGTATAAAGCTCCAAGATTTTTTTTTTTTGTCTTTAAGGTTGGTACAAGTTGAAAATTTGCTGAGCAAGAATATTTGGAAGTAACAGCAACAGAACTGGCAGAACTAGCTAGCCTAATCAATAATAAAAGGATAATCTGTCTTTCTTTGTGGTGTACAAAGCAATAACCTGTTGTTCAGATTGATTAATAATCAAAGCAGAGCTGAGGCATTTAATCGATCTCTAAAACAGTTTGTTGTGAGTATAATACAAAGTAGTAAAGATTAGGGACAGCAATGATAGTCATTAACAGAAAAGCAAGGGGGAGCAGTCCTTTCATGATGTGAAAAAAGCTGACCTGAGGGTTTGGGGTTTTTTTGGTCAGGCTTTCTGTTGATATACATATGATTGGCTTGACTGCAGTGTCAAATTGCAGAGCTCTAAAAGGGGCAGGGCGAGGGAGTCTAAATGGCGAGTTCTTTGAGGGGAGAAACCCTGAGTGAACAGTTTAATAGGATATAGACTATTTGATGTTGAGCTGCTCTTGAAGGTATGTCTTTCATCTGGTAAACTGTATCTTTTGTTCTTACGTGTTTGGCTACTCTTTTTCTGAACACTTTCTTACTTCTGTTTTTAACTGCAAAGGCTGTCTTTTTTTATACGTAGAGGGTGTCCTCTTTGTGTAACGAATACTTATGAAGTAGCCACGGCAGAGCTCCCCTACAGCTGGACACCATTACGATGTGGTTGGATTTTCAGAAACATTTTGGAATAACTGAAGCCATTCTTTTGTTACTCTAACAAATCTGTAGCTCATTGCATTGGTATATTAAACGTGATCCATAGAAGTACAATAACAGAGTACAGCTTTTTGTCTTCCTAGCAAGTAATTTTAAGACACAAGTTGCTGGATTTTTTCATGTCAACACAAAGTTCTGCTCACATGAATGAGACAGGTTTCTTTATATGTATTTACACTGTGTAAAATTATATGAAAAACCTTAAGTTAACTGAAATCACACTTGTCTTTCTCAGTGTCTATGACAAAACTTGTTTTACTCAACAAGTGAACAGGGAATGGTTAACTTGAGAAAGTTAGAAAAGCATTCGATTTTTAGCAGTCATAAAATTTTTTGCTATCCTCATGGATGTTTTGGATTTCAATTCATAAAATGAATTGAAAACAGTTAATTATAATTCAACTCCAATTTATTAAGAGGCCCTTTAAGGGCTTTGCTACACAATCTTTAAGAAAATGTCTTCCCTATCACAATGACTTTGGTATATAAACATAGGAAGTGCCATTGACTTGACAGAGAAAGAATATGAACTAAGAGGACTTATCAATCGGAAGCTCTTGGTTAGAAAAAAAACCTGACTAGTTATCTTCTGGAAACATGCTTTTGTCTCATTAGTTCTTTGTAGGTATAACTTGTTTCATTGCTCATTTACATCCAATTTACTTGAACTGAGAGCTAGCCTAGGCATTCAACTTTTTTTTTTTAAGAGGAAATTGAGGGAAACCCCCCCCCACCTTGTCTGTATTTTGTACCCTATGCCTGGGTTTTGTAATTATCAAAGTCTTTTTCTTTCTTAACATTTTCTAATTACTATTTTTAATAACTATTAATAAAATAAGCTGTATTTTTTGCAAACTATTAACTAAACAATACTACTTCAGCAAGCCCTTGTCTGAAAAGTAGGATCCCGTATATTATCTTTGTGGTTAGAGGGCAGGGGAGGACTAGAGAGAGAAGAGGAGCTAACACTTTGGTTTGTTTTCTTCAAGACTACAGTTAGTTGACCTTATATGATATACTTTGACCACATATAAGGATAACATCAAAATTCATACAAAAACTCTGTTCTTTTTAAAAAAAAAAAATCACCACCACAAAGTAATACAGGAATTTCAAGATTTTTTTTATTTGTGACCTTATCTAAATGGCTAGTTCCTCAATTATAGATATAAATTAAATTCATATTCTGTGCAATCATTTGACCCATATGATATTGTGTAGCTGCAGAGTGGAAGTAAGCAGCAGAAGTGCTGAAGACATAGATAGTGTGACTGTTTACAAACTGTTTCTTTCATTTCTGAGCATGGAACTTGTCTACTGACAAGAAAAATCACCTCTGAGCTTTCTTATTCATAGAATCATAGACTGGCTTGGGTTGGAAGGGACCTTAAAGACCATCCAGTTCCAACCCCCTTGCCATGGCAGGGACACCTCTCACCAGACCATGTTGCCCAAAGCCCCATCCAGCCTGGCCTTGAGCACCTCCACGGATGGGGCAGCCACAGCTTCTCTGGGCAGCCTGTGCCAGTGCTTCACCATGCTCTGAGTAAAGAATTTCCTCCGAAGAATTTCCTTATTCATACCTTTTTCTCTTTTCCTTCTACATGATGAAGGAAAAATGTTTTCATTTGAAAATGCTGTAATATTAGTTTTCGTCTGTTGAAGAACATTCAAATTTTTTATTTGGATGTGTACTGGATAACTGTTTAAAATGTGTATTCTATGATAAATTATATGTTAGCATTCTGTTAGGCTGTTGATCAAGCTCATTCTGTCTTTTGAGAGATATATTTCATGTGAGCATAGAGTATCTAGGTAATTCACTTTCCTTCACAAAATTGCCTACCGGTTGACTGTCTTTGTTCCTATAATGACAAGAACAGAGTTTTAGTGGGAAACCTCAACTGACATTACACCCAGTGGAGAAAATGGAACTTTGTGGTTAACTTTATTTGCTCTATTTCAGTGTAGCTAATCATGGTTTTAAAAACATTTTTGCAAGTACTGAACTTCTGTTACATAATTTTGTAGGCAAATAGGAGACTGTTCCTTATGGAGGAAATAGAGGAAGTAATTAAATTTTAAACCAATTTTTAGAAGTTAGTAGCTTCTATATTTAAAATACTTGTCTCTTCTGAAATTTATTTCATGGCCCTTCAAATGCTTTTTTTTTGTTAGTTTTTGTTGTATTATGTTTTGTTCCAGTCCTTACTGCTGTTGGTGGCTTTCTTTTTTCTTCATATCTGTGAGCAAAAAAAATTTAAATAGATTATTCATATTTTGAAGATGAACTCGCACACTAGAAGCCAGCAAGGGGCTGGAACAGTTGAAGTTAGAGAAGTGGCTGAGAACTGGGTTTGTTGAGCTGTAAGAAAAGCCTCACAGAAGATGTTATTGCTGTGTACAACTATGTAATTGAAGGAGGAAGTCAGAATCTTCTCAGGGGTACAGAGTACTAGGACTAGAGGCAATGCACGCAATTTGGCACAAGGAAATATTTTAATTAAATATTAATTTAAAAGTTTCCACAGTGACTGTAATCAAACATTGGAAGAGATTGCTGTAGAGGCTCAACGGAATAATGCCTGGAGCAATCTGCTTCAAGTTGGCCCTCCTTTGAGTCCATGGTTGGACTAAATGACTTCCAGAGGTCCCTTCCAACTTACCTTATTCTGGAACTCAATGATTCAATAATATGACGTAGAATAAAAAAAATATTTTGGATGTTAGCCTTTAAATAGATTTGGTGCAACTGATGAGAGTAGGTGAGTTGCTATTTATTTTTCTCTTCTGAAGGGCTTCCTTTAACCGACACTTGGGAATCCTTGTAACATGAGCTTCTCAATCATGCTGTCTTGTCATAATTGCCAATTATTCATCCTGGTTATCTGAATCCTGCAGTACTTGGAGGAAATAAATGGTTCTCCATGATGGGAATAACTCTAGTCTCAGCACCCTCTCTCTGAGGATTTACACATAAAATGGAAGAACGTTTTTTTTGCTTGCATTCTTTTAGGGTAACACTGAATATTCAAGGATGGTTAAGAGAGAAGCAGGGGATACCATTATGAAAATTGATTTTTGATGTAAAGAATGTTCATCTTTTGAACATTCCTGACCTGCATTATGCTGAGAATATAAATTTCATTGCATTCTTGCCTTGACTTTTTTTCACTTGCCTTTTTTTTTAATGGTAGAATGAAATAATGAAGCTAGTGCTAAAACAAACAAACATACATATAAAAACTCTTACAAATTTATTAGTGGAGAACATGAGTTGTTTTTTCTATCCAGCTGGTCAGTAGGCCTTTCCAGCTGTCAGTGTCTCATAGTATCTTCCTTAATAGCAACATGCAGTTAGCTTTATATTGATTAGAGGCACTGGCGGGGAGAAGGTGATATTCAAATCCAAATATCAAAATCCCAGTGAAGATAACTCAAAGATATATGTCTAAGCCTGCTTTTATGACTTTTAGTCCTAAAGTCTGTAACTGTTGATTTATACACATGAGCTTTGAATTCTGGTATGGAAATTTATCAATTAAGAATCAATGGGAGTTCTGGAAGGAAAGTATGGAGTTATATCCAAACATTAGTATGTCATTTAAATAATTTTTATTACATTCAGTCCTGTTTTCATTTGAAGTATCAGATTTCGTATCTGTCTAGTTTTTTTTAAAGAGGTAATGAAAACTACGGTTTTGACATTGCTGTATTACAAACAAATTGTCTCCATTTTTAATCTTCATTTATAGCCCTATATATGCATACTTCACAAAAGTGTTTTCTTACTGGCTGTTACAGGATTGCAGTTTTCTAGCGGTGGTGGTTGTTGTTTGGAGGTGGTGGGGTGTTTGAGGTGTTTTTGTTTTACTGTCTATCTCTGATAAGCGATTTAAGTGTTTAAAAAAGGCTTAAGTCAAATTGCACATCCAGACTTGCACGAAATTCTGGATCATCAAAACTCCAAGTGTATTTCTTACTAATACTTCATGCAGAACTTGAATCTGATGCTGTGCCTCTGCAAATATAACATGATAGCCATTGCTAAAAAGCCCATTGGAAAATGTTGATGGTACTGCAACTAGGAATTCATCAGAAAAGAACAAATAATTTCTCAAATCTTTTAAAGAACACTTCATATGAATACCTGTCTTCCAAAGGTGGTCTGGTTTGCATATAGGTTTGGACAGATGATCTGTTCTGTCATAAAAGGTACCTGCCTAACTAAGGGGCAGAACTTCAAGCACTCCAGACATATATTTATTGACTGGCACTAACAGACTACTTGGTTCATGTGCTGCCTCGATCGCAGACACTTACCACTTCATGATGCATCGGTTAAGGAGTCTATGTGCTGAACATCAGCATCTGTATGCTACTCTACAGTCAGCCAGAACAGACTGAACAGGACTTGAAAAAATGAAATATGCCTTGACAAGTGAAAATTGTGTCTCCTGTATTAAGGTTCTTTAAAGCTGGAAGCATCTTTGAATTTAGGCAATCAGTTCTTCAATAACAGATCACAGTTCTTTTTTTGTTCTCTGGCATTGTAACCCATTTGGGGATTCTGTCAACACGTCTTTCAAAAACTGCATAAATCTGTTAAGATTTGTAGGAGAAAAATCAATACAAGTTGCCTTTAGTCATAAGTTGAAGTTCACAGCCAGGGCTTCCTCCAAGAAAAGTTTCAGTACTAGAAAACAAAAAGCAGACATCTGTTTCTTTATGGTTCCCAACTGAAAACAATTACTAGTACTGCTATAGGGATTATTTTTGGCCTGGATTTTTTTTGCTCAGGGATTATTTTGGTTCCCCACTATTTGCAGTAACTGACCAGAATGTAAGGGTATGTCCTAACTGACGGGACACTGGGATATCAAGAGAGTAAGTGCAGCACTTGAAATGTAGACTGGATGGGAAGCATTGTTAAGTTCTCCCAAAAGAGATTTAACAAGATTCTTTGCACGATCTATTCCTTACCTTACTTCTTTAATTTCCTGCGTCATTTACCCAGTGTCTTCTGTGGCAGAACTGCTCTGCACATCAGTGCTTGCCTTTATATTTGTTAATAAATAGTGGCATCACCTATACAAGATTTATTTATTTATTTTTGCATGGGTTGCAGGTATAAACTAAAGACAACTCTTGGATCTTCTAATGGGAAACCAAAACCTGTGAATTATGCATGGGAAGCAGCCTGTAGTTCAAATGACAGCTTTTTCCGTCTGGCTAAATTTAGTTTAAGACTAAACTCTTCCTGTTCTTTATGTTAGTGTTTTCTGGCTTCTCTCTGGAACTTTCTTTATCCATACCAAACTTCATCATACCTCAAACAACTTTTGGGTGTAGGTTGTGGGAAAGGCAATGCTACATTCCAAAGTCAATTGGAAAATAATATGCTAACGTACAAAAACAGGTGAGAATGTTTTGTATAGAGCTGCACTCTTAAAAGATAGTGTTACATATTTTTACTCAATTACATGAGCCGAGCTCTACATGCAAAGCTATTCAATTATCTTGATGCCCTACAAAAACTCTAGAAGGAGTCCCGATCAAATTAATTTGAGTTAACTCTTAATTCAGCTATAGCTGCATTGAGAGAAATGGAAAAATCAAGCAAGCATTAAGGTAGGGTTAAACAGAAGAAAGTAGCAAAATTTTTCCCACATGAAACATTCAAATTGCTGCTAACTTCACTTCTCATGCCTGCTGAATCACTATACTTTCAATTATAAGGTATCTTATGAGGCTTGCTTGTAAACCAGCTTCTTTGCTTGAAAATCAGTCTGTTGACTGAATGCTCTTTAAACCATTCTAACAATTCTGTTGTTGCTAGGCTTTTACTTATTTTAATCCTTTTCTTCATTTTTGTTTGATAGGTGTGTGTTCAATGCTGTATCTTGAAAGCTTTGAAAATATCCCCAGAGGTCAGCACAAATTATCAATAATTACGTTAAAGGTGATAATTTGTGGTTTATGCCCTACAAGACCCGTACTGGAAACAATGCATTGGGTAACTGTGATAAAACATGTTCCCTCTCCCCATCTCCAACCTCTCCCCCTGCTGATTGCTAACACAAGGCAATATTTTTTTGGTTACATATCTGAAACTCTGTTACTCAAGTCACACGCTGGTGTAGTAGATTAGTGCAATACTTAGCTTTCTTTATAAAAATACGCATTGAAAAGAAGTATGGAAGACTCAGAATGTGGAATTGTTAACGATTTTCTTTTTGACAAGGAATCTGTTACACAGAAAAATAGGAGAATCAGCTGAAAACGGACTTTTTTTTTTTTCCTGATATTTGATCCTGTGTTTTGTATGGGGGTCATATTAACTGCCTGTAACTGCTGCCTATTCCTTGTTATCCCCTTCTCTCAGAAGTCCTTAATTAATTTTTATTCAGCAGAACAGAAAACTTTCAGTAGTGTAGAGGTGGCACAAAAAAATCATTTTCACTATTACATAGCACTAGGTTATACTGTTACGCTTTTCAGGCTTGTTCTGTTAACAGTTCTTTAAGAAACAACAACAAAAAAGTGAATTAGCATATCAAAACTCCATTCTAGTGTCTTTACCCATGTTTTTGATGTTGTCTGTTACACATGCAAAGTAGTTTTACATAACTATTAATTGGGTCTTTTGTGGAAGATCAGCAAAATTTCTGGTTTGGGGAAGATGAGCAGAATATGGGCCATAGGAATTTCACCCTGAAGATTAAAGCCTGCAAGAACCTTCATCTCATGGCCACTGCATGCTTTTTCCGCTAAAAGGAACTGATACAAATGTATGCCAAAGTGTTGTATGGTGCAAAAAGTGGTTGGAAAGTGATTAACATTTATTTCAGTGTAAGTGAAAAGTTTGCGCTTTGTGAGATGTATATGTTGTAAGAGAGTATTGTTTCATGTATTCCTTCTGCCAGCAATGCTTTAATCTAGCAAAGCTGATTTGTATTACCTGCAATACTGAGATTGTTCTGTATTATTAGTTGCTGCTTCTGTATTTCTAGGAAATTGGTTGTATTAGTCTTGTTCTGTATCTCTCCACTCATCTGTTATGAGACTGTGGGCTGTTCTTGCCTCCCACTGGCAGAGAAGGCTGTTTCACAGCCTTGCTGCCTGAAGTTTTTTTTTTAGTTTTTCAAGCACAGTCTAGAGGAACAGAGTATTTCAATCCACTGCAGAAACNACTAGCCAATAAATTCTCTTCTGGTAAGAAGTTGAGCATCTACCAGAATGGGGGATGGGGGGCAGGAAGAGAGGTCCTTGAGAAACAAGTCAAGTAGGAGAAGGTTATGGAGTTGGTTTAGAATAAAGAGATTATTTACATTCTGATAGGAAGCTTATATCTATGCTGATGCATCAAAGTTATTTTGAAAGCCTTTCACCACTTAAATCCCACCTCCCAGAAGAGGGGAAAGGGCAGCTCTGGAGCTGACTCATAAACTTAAACAGAGAGTATTAGGCATAA
>VXAL01004746.1:32802-49081 GCA_013399475.1 Chauna torquata
ACAGTCTAGAGGAACAGATTATTTCAATCCACTGCAGAAACAAACAAACAAAAAATCTGCTGCCCTGCAATCTAAATAGCATTGGGCATCTTCCAAGTAAGGAGAAAGACCTTTTTTTTTCTAGGTAGATTATTTATCAGTCAACTCTTTCAGCTATACAGGAACAGACCCTCTTCAAGTTCATCAGTTAAGAAATAAGCTCCTAGACTGAATCTGAGCATCTTCACATTTTTCATTAGAGGGCAGTCAGCTTTTCTGCTCATCCCTATTGGCTTCTTTGATGTATCCAATTATTGGATGTTTAAAACTTCAAGTAGAGTAAAACTACTGTAAGTACTAGCCAATNTTTAGGACACTCATGAAAAGTTACTTACACACACTGAGCCAAAGAAACATGTTTGTTGAATGGTTGGATTTCCTGCTGCCTCTGAAGTCCTTTTTATTCATCTTAGAAAGTTATTTACTTATTTTTTTCTTGTACAGTCCAGGTAAGTATCATAATTGGTAATGTAAAATAACAGTTTTAAACTCTGACACATCACTTGCAGAGTGTAGCTGTTTGAAATTATTGTAAACATGTTGATTAGAGTAGAACTAAAAAAAGGCAAGGGAGAAAAGAGATGTAAACATTAGTGGATTCCAGCAACATTGTTGATTTCTTTCAGTTGTTTTGGTAGACAAAATGGGAAAGCAAAAAATCCAACTTCAAAAACATCACTTGAAGAAAATATGAGACTGTAGCAGGGGAGGAAGAAAATGATGAATGTAACTGTGTTAGAGAAAGGGAAAAATTCAATCCTTCTGCATGAAGGACTCATCATTTTCCTTTTTGTTCTACAACCATTTTAATAAGCATTTGATAAATATCCATTTAGCCACAGAAGGAAAAAATCAAGTTTAAAGTATTGGTTCATGGGTCATCTTTCAAAGCATTACATCTTAATAGTTAAAAACTTCATCAGGTTCTGTGCACGTGTTTAATGTCTGAGGTGTCAAGCAATTCTCAGAAGAAAAAAATGGGAAGTTTCATTCTGTATGGTAACACATATTGCAAGGAGGTAGAATGCGTATGTATTCATATCAGCACTGAACAGATTTTATAAAAATGCCACAGGAGACATTGGTCTCAGAGGAGAAACACATTACTCCAAATACATATATTCAGAATAACAATGAAACTGCACTGTGAGTGTTTCTGTGATGTTATGTGTGCACTGTGAATGTTATTAAAAGGTAAGAAGGGAAGAGAAAATACAAACACTTCAGTGTTAAGTTGTGCAGGCTGTAGCACATATGCATAAAGGTGTTGATGGAAAAAGAAAGGGATCTAAGCATAAATGCTACATGTAAATTCTTGGCCTTTTTGAAATGCACTTCTGTTTATTTACTAAGAATTTACAAGTTCTGTTTCTTTTAAAACTTTGGCCAAAAAAATGAGTTGCAAATGATAGATGGAGAGAGACTTTCGCCAGTAGGTGCTAACTTCTTCAACAGCTTGAGCCCACCTACAAAATGCTCATCTAGTCTGAATCTCTTTTGCAGTCTCTTCCTTCTTTCTCTTGTAAACATTTGTATGCAAAACACTATCCAGGAAAGTTTCTACATGTTCTTAAGCTGAAATACCTCAGCAGATTTCTACTTGCTTTTGGAAGGTGGCAGAGAGAGCAGTTCTGTTCTTGAGGCAGGTACTGTTTCATGTACTATTTATTACATCTATATCTGGTGGAGGATTGCAATTACTATCCTACTTCCAGCAACTCTTTGCCTGAATCATGACAGCTCATAATTATGTGTGAAAGTAGAAGTTATATACAGAGAAATTTCTTAGAGAAAATTACCTAGGAGAATTCAGGTTTAGAATGGTCTTCAACAGGGTAACTCTTTTCTCTTTGTTCTTATTCTACTGTTTTTGCTTCAGGAGCTGTGAAACTTTCCCTGACTTTCATACCAGAAAGTGGTTATTCTCACTCCTTCAAAGTTTCTCTCCATTTTTTTTTTCTCCCTTTTTTTTTTTGGTGGTCAGATTTGGTCCTATTTCTTTCTTTAAATAAGCCCTTGCAGTCTACTCCTGAGGAGTGCACTGATAAAGGAAACACAAAGAAATAAGTAACAAGCTTTCATATTTCCGATCAAGCTTATTATGTTAAATCTTATTTGGCTACATAAACTTTATTACCCTTCAGTTGTAAATGTCGCATTTTTAGGTATTTAATGACAAAGATTTATTTATGTCTATTGTATTTAGAGAAATGTATCACAATGGTAGCTGTGTTAGATTTGACTTTCAAAATAATTTCAAGCCTACAGAATTTGACATTTCAAGAATGTACTATTCCAAGACACACTAAATCCAAGATTTTAAGGGATGTCCAGCTTCCATAGCTTCTTAATGAACACAGACAGCTGAGCCAGGACGGATGTACAGCTTCTTGTCCTAGATAGTGTTTGGAACTCTGCCACTTCATATAGAAGAATGAAATTGAAGTCAGCTGCCTCAGAAAGGCAAGAAAGGAAGTTGAAATCTGTTCTCCTTTATCCCACAGAAACACCCCGGGCTGTTGTGCCAGGATTTTAGTGCACTGACCATCTTGAGAGATTTGTTTCTGTGGGATGTTTGGGTTTTATTGTCTCAATATTGCCAGATAAACCATTTTCCCTGAAAACTTGCAGGAAACTCCATGTTCTATAACAATTACATTGCATTTATTATAGCTTGTTATTTCCTGCCCAGCCTTCATTTAGGACTATGCAATTATGAATGGTCACTCTAATTTTTAATAAGCATTTCTTAATTCAGATTTCAGCATGAGACCTATGATGACTTGAAATAAACCTCATTTATTAAAGGTAATCCTGATAGCACAAGGTTGGTTAAATTATAAAATCCTAAGAGTTTCAGGAAAGACATAATCATTAGGGATTGTAGTATTAACGTGATTTTGTAGATTGACCATACTCTAATCAATGTGCTACAGTAAACAGCTACATGTGCCACGTTAATTCATCTTTGTATTCTGTTTCTGCAGTTAAGCCATCAATATAACTGTCAATAAAGGAGCTGACCACTTGCTGGAAAGCTTACATCCAAAGAGAAAGTTCCTGTAAAAAGACATTGGTATTCCAGCAGCTCTGAGAGTTCAGTTTCAAAAAGCCATGTAAATGTTTGTGCACTGCAGTTGTTCTGCTGTAGGACTAAGCATTACAGGGACAAGGTCATCCTGGTGACCTCAGTGGTAGGGAACAGCCCAGCTGCTTGGGGGACTAGAATTATAGGGCTTTTTTTCTGCCTAATTAGCAATATTACTTTATATTTTGCATGTCCTTCTGCATGTGTTAGAAAGAAGTCTGCAGGGAGCTCATTATGTTACCAGCCTTGTACTTACAGGCTTGCAAAGCTCTAGCTTGAGGGATGTGGGAGGTGCATTTACTTGAAAATATTCTATATCCAGACTGAAACACTGTTGAAAATTTGTAGGAACTCTGTAGGTTTTCTCCTGTGGGGCATGCTTTATCCCTTCCTGCATTTTCCTGCAGAGAAGCTGTCCAGATGAATCTTCCTTGACATATTTTCACTTTGAGCTAATGGCTAAGAGCAGACACTTCGCTCATCTGTTAATGAGTCTCTAACCAGTGAATGGATTTGTGATGGAAAAGGAGCCAATGAAACCTTGCTAGTCACCTTGAAATCATTTTTCAGAGCTGATTCCAAGTCCCATGACTGGCATATTCTAGAAATACAGTCTAGTGGGTGGTTTTTTGTATTCCCCCTCTTTGGTGGACAGAGGGTGAAATATCACAGAATCACATTCCCAACACAGAATTACACTATCACACTCAAAACTGTGTTGCTGAAAGTAAGACAAGAATCTCCAAAGGAAGGATATAGGGCAAGAGCTTACGACAATGCTTTGCTGATGATAGCATGACCATTTGTGGCATGAATGGGTACCCGAATCCATGCTCACTTATTTCAGCTTTCCTCTTTTAAGACTGGATCGTTAAATAAAAAATAAAAATAAGATGGCACAACATACCTCATGGAATTATTTTGTATTAACAACTTAACTTAAAGAGTTAAAACTGAACAATGTCATAATTTTCTGGACGTTATGGAACTATCATGGCAGCTGCTTCTCAAAATTGTGTATACCTTTATCAATGAGGAATACAGAGAATGTTTCAATGTGAAGTCCCAAAAGCTAAAGCTAATCAGTATATTGAGGAGAAATATTAACTAGAGGTTTATAAAAAAGTGGAATCAGAATTATTGTGTAATTTCTCCAATTGATGAACTGCATCTTTCTTCTTCTTGTTACTATCAGATAAATGATCTTGGATTTGTGTAGTCATTTTGGGATGCTACACACATGCCATCACTCCATTATCTGGTGTAAGAAGTCAATTTGGAACTTAACACCATTTTATGTCTGTGATATCAACTTGCCTTTCACTGAAATATAAATGCATAGAACATAGAAAAACTTCTGTCAGAAGAACAGGTTCATTTTAATGTACAATAGTTTGAAAAGGTGTAGTTTTAACCCATTGTTATTTTGATTATATCTGCATTGTGATATGGTGATAACACTTAATATAAAATACGTTTACATATTTTATATTATCTGTTTTGTCTTACCAAAATACCACTTTTTTTCTTTGCATAATAAATTAGTACCAAAAGAAGTGAAACAGATAAAACTGACCTGGAAGTGGAATTCAACTGCCAAGCTTGCAAAATGATACAGAGACGTGATTAAGACCAACAGAACCCACAGGTGTTGTCTGAGACAGGCTGAGCCAGAATGTTAGATGTACTAGACTACTATCTGTGATAAGCTGTTGCAGCTGAGATAAGGTGATATCAGCAAAAAACTTGGACAAAGGAAAAATTAGTTTTACTGTCTGGCCCATTGAAAAAGAAGTAGGCAGGCAAAACCCTATCCTCTTCCCTCAACATATTTATTGTGTCCTGCTTAGCCTTGATTGAATGTGATTTTTGTCTTGAGATTTTAACTTCAGAGACAAAAGGCAGAAAAGGGAAAGTGCAACAAGGGTACTGACGTGTTATGACCAGTTGTGCTATCTGCATTTATTTTTGTATAAATCATGCGATTTGTGAGCCTAGGCACTGTCTGAGCTATGGAGAATTGGCACGTCAAGAGCTGTCAGCTCTCTTTGTATTTCTAAAGCAACCTGTCCCAAATGTGTACTAATGTCAGCAGCACAAATGTGTGCATAGTCAATTAAAATGCTTTTCAATTTTTTGAAATATTGTAAATTCTGCAGTGTTGTTCTTCAGCTTTCACCTTCTATAGATCAAAAATCGGCTGAAAGCACCCTCGTTTTAGACAGAATACAAAATATCTTCCCATTCTGCTAGTGACAGTTTGTGGAGACAGTTTCAGTGGCAGCAAAACCTGGAACAGTTTTAGTACCAGCATTCACTGTCTGCTGTGCTGAATGGCTGGGGTCCAAATTACAGATATAGAATGGGTAAAACTTGTCAGCAAAACCCGTGAAACAGTGCATCTTCCTGGGTGCACTCATTTCCTAAAGTGAGGAAGACATCAGACTTGAATTTAATAGTGGCTATTATGAAATATCTTGGTCAGATAATGCAAGTGGAAGCTTGAATTGCAACCTTCATATTCAACAGAAGAATTTTTTTGTTTGTTTGCTTGCTTGTTTTCCTTTTAGCTGATTGAAAAAGAACAATTTGTTGGTTGGACAGTCTGTCAGAGAACTTGGCAAATGCTTTTTGGGGAACAAGTCTCATTTCTCATCACAACTTCTTAATCTTTTTCCTTTTTAGAAAGCAATATGGTGCAGTTGTGTAAATTGCATCCCAGTGCTGTAGAATATATCTGGAGATGATGGACGAAGAGTCTCAATATCTACAGATATTTCACTTATTACCACAGAAGGACTGAAATACTGCTATCTGACATTTATCTTTTTTTCTTTTAGGAATACAACTGACAGCAGAAGCCCTACTAGCTATTTAGTCTGAAGCCAGATAGTTGATTAGAAAAACTTAAGTAGCAGGTGAAAATTAGTGCATGCAATACCTTATACTATCTCCACGCCCCAGAACTGAAAGACTCACCTATCAGTTAACACACAGTATTGCTTATGGAAGCTAATTCTTATGAATTAGGAGTAAAAAACAAACAACAAAAACAAACACAAAAAAACTTTGTTCACATAGGAAAAAATACATACATATATATATTGCTACAACTCTGCTTTGTTTGGCCATAATAATTTGATTTTGGGATGATCAACCTTAGCATTTCTCCGGAGTCCTGTGGGATATAGAACAGGTTGGGAAGCTGGTGAGAAATATGCTGTTACACTATGTCTGAATTATTATGTGGATAAAATTTACTAACTTCCTTCCTCCACCTTATTTGGAAAGATGTATGAAAAATAAATGGCTGTTTCTAGTGAAAGCAAGTCCTACTTCATCTAGAATAAGTATTCTGTCTTGAAAAGATTTGCAATGTTATTCTCATTTGCTGCTTGCAATTGCTGCACCTTCTCAGTCCTTTTCTGCTTCTTCTCTGCTCCATTTTCATTTTTTGAACTTCTGATTTGCCTGTCTGCTTTTCTCAGATAATGTGGAAGGTGAAGAATGACCAGACAGAACTCAAATGCCATTCTGTTATGCTTAACAGCTGATTAAAGAGGAGCTGGCCCATCTCTAGTGTTCATGTGCAAATACTCTCTCTCTCAGGTTTTTTAAATTGAGTCATAATTGGCTATGCCAAAAGCTGTCAGTACAACAGGGTAGAAAGCAGTCAGCTCTTTTTAGTCTTTGTGTTACGTAAAGTTGTTATTTTGGAAGAATGAGCAATGATAAAGAACTGTTGCTGTGCTTTTGGTAGTTCCCTGTTTTCACAGTAACCATGAAGTTCATGGTGCTTGTAGTATCATACTATCTTTTCTCTTGTAAGGAAAGAATTCAAAACAAAGAAATAGGAATTTAAGCACAATATACAGCAAAAATGGAGCTGGACTTCTATAAACATTTCTGTCAAGCACGCACATTTCTGCATGCAGTGTAATAATGTATGAAAAGATATAAGACTTTCATGTAAAACATGAAATTGAGTATACTGTTTCTACTGTGGCATGCACATTAGGAGATGCTATTGTCTAAATGCACATTAAAAGAAAAATTAAATACAAAACATTCGTAACTCTACCTATCATACATAGAGCACAATATGCTGACTTCCCTAACCATGTGTGATTTCATGGGTAATATAAGGTACAATTAATATTCGCAGTATTTGAAATCTTAGCAGAGAATGCTATCACTGTTTACTGTAGTATCCAATTTTTCAACTGGCCAACAGAATTCCTACTGATTTTTGAGAACTCACTTCTTTCTCATTAATATTCAAATGACTTTTAGGACAATTATTAATGAAAACAGAGATTGTATAATCTAGCTCCAGATCCTTCAAGTAATTTAAGCATTTAAGCAATAATTTAGCTCCCTATAACCTACAAGGTAATGCTTCTGAAGTTCTGTATTTTTTAACTGCAGCTGAAAATCAGTCTCAAGAGTTCCGGCATCTATGGCAATATGTGCTCATGAATTAATTTGCTGAGTCAGTGTTCCAGCTTTCTGGTTCACCTCCTTTACTGAGGTAATAATGGCTTTTGTGAAGCTGTTCTGCAACAGAACTAACTGCTTTCTCAACTAATGACTCATTGTTTTTGTATATTATGCTTTAAAAATTTCAAAGCGGACAATCCATACCCACTAAGTAGATGTAACTTCCCCAGGTTGCTCATATGACTCCTCATGCTATTACTTTTCTGTTGTTATCTGACTGCAGCTATCAACCGATGCTATATAAGAAAATATATTCAGTTGACACACAAGCAGAAATCCAACTGACTACACATTCTGTAAATTTGCCTTATAAACGCTCCTTGCCTTTGGAACATATTGAGCAAAACTAGAAATGGTGAAATTCTTTTGAAAAGCAAAAAATGCTAGACCATAAAGGAGGTATGTTTTAGAGGGAAAAGCATGTGTTTAGATAAGCTGAGGCAGTGCTTAGTAACTTAAATAAGAATGTTAAGGCAAATATTTTCCTAGATGTGATATAAAATCACAACATGGAAATTATTATATGCACGTAATAGTAAACTAGTTTTATAAAGCAAATGGCATCCAAGGAGACTGATTTGCTTGCCAGCTGTAGGCTGTCTTTTTGTATTTCCTGTGTGTGTCAAGTAGCATGAATATTATGTAAGTAGTAGAAATTCATTTTTCCTGACAAGCAAAATGATGACGATTGGCAACTACAAATTGGGTATTTCTTTCAAGTTTGTAATATCCAGGTTATGTCTGATCATTTGAAATTTAGATTTGGTGTCTGGGCAACTCACAAGGTTGGAAGCATAAGAGAATGGCTTCTGTGTATAATTAACCCCATTCCAAAAATACTTAATCACAATTAAGTCAGACATAAGTAATTTAGTATCCTTGGCCGAAGAGCTTTGACAGACACAGTAGTTTTGAAGATAAAATAATGAAGATCTGGAGGCTCAGTAACCATGCTGTGTGGTCCTTGAGAGGAGATGGATATTGGGTTAGCATTAATGTTATCCCATTGTTTCTTCTAAATATAGTTTGTCTTAATACTGTGTGGTTCCCTAATGACAGGATATTGCTGCATCTCAGTACTTCAAATTCCTTAGCTCCATTTCTCAAGATGAGTTGTAAGGCAAAGGTATTCCTTTGTTTGTCCTGGACTTCTGTTGTTTCCATTAGCAGTCTGTAGCCTATTTAATCCAACAACTTGTTACAGCACCACACTTATCACTGTAAACTTCTGTACTATTGTAGGCTCCTTTTCTGGTGCCACAGTCACCTCACAGCAAACGAAGCACGCAATGTTGGAAGACACACGTGAATAAACTGTGTGCTTCAACCTTGGCATTTTCCATTGTCTGCCAGCAGCTCTGTATTTCACAAAATTCTGTGCTAAATTGTGTGCCTCCATCATGGAAATCATCCTATTTGAGCAAACTATATAATGTCCTGATTCCCAGTATGACCTTGAGCTTTTAAAAAAAAAAAAAAAAATAAAAAAAAAAAAAAAAACAAAAAAAGTTACCATGCTATTCAAATCAGAATAACATAAAGATCTCATGAGCAAACCCTTGAAAGTTCTGTAGCCTCTTTTATCAGTAGCAGTACAAGAAATACTACATTCTGGTTTTCTTGGTGTTGTTTCATCTGTCGTGTTTCATGTTTAACATCGTTAAAAGATTTTGGAGGAAAAAAATAGACCTATCTTCTGAGCCATATCTATTGTTCCTTCAAACTGGCTTCTAGTTTTGATTAATTTTCTTAACAACCATATTTTTTTCGCCATACACATTTTATTTAAAATACTGAATCTGAGATGTTAATATTCAAAGCCAGAATTGTATAAATGTGTTTATAATACAAATGCATTATTAGTATGTTAATACCAGTGACTTCAAAATTACCTATCTTTTTGCAGGGGTAACAAAATACAGAATCTTTTGCAGAGTTCTACAATTACTAGTAATGATTATCTGCTTCTGAATATCCGTTGATACTACGTGAAGTTATGATGTTCAATGCATTATGAAAAAGTAAGTATACTCTTCATTTTTTAAGTGTAGATAGAGTTAACTTTATTTAACTTCGTAAGACCAGTAAGAATAGCTAAGTTAGGAGGAGGTTTTAAAAACAGGAACTCTGTAACATCGTGACTTAGCAATTTCAACCTCCAAAGGTCAAATAATGTTGTTGACTGCACATTAAAGGTAATTTTCTAAGCTTTAGAGGCGAAAAATGTTTCCATTCATTGAGTAATGTCCAGTCTAATGCTTTTGTTTCCTACAATAAGTATGCAGTATCACTATGTACTGACACAGGCTTTAAGTGTATTTGAAACCAGGAGTGATTAAATAATGTAGTATCTCACTTCTTCCATTATAGGCGCTACCTTGGACTTTAGTTCCCTTTTGTTCTGTGTCTGGTTCCTGGCTTTGTCTGAGAAATATTCCTGCATTCGTTGAAGACTAGTCAAACCTAGTACCACTGGGCCCTTGACCATCTTCACTAGGCTCTTGCATTCAGCAGCAGAAGTACAGCTGTGTGCATGGTTTCCATCTCACCCGTCGATATTACAGGCTTGAAGTCTTCAGTTTTGGGGCAAAAAATAGAGTGAACTTATCCTGTGAGTTTATATGACACATTGAGGGTAAACTGAAGTCACTCGTTGCCATGGTTTCGGCTGGGACAGAGTTAATTTTCTTCGCAGAGGCTTACACAATGCTGTGTTTTGGATTTTTGATGAAAATAGTGGTGATGTTTTCGGTTGTTGCAGAGCAGTGTTTACATAGAGCCAAGGACTTTTTTGGTTCTCTTGCTGCCCTGCCAGCGAGGAGGCTGGGGGTGCACAAGGAGCTGGGAGGGGAAAACAGCCAGGACAGGTGACCCAGACTGACCAAAGATAGATTCCACACCATATGGCATCATGCTCAGCAATAAAAGCTGGGATAAAGAAGGAGGGAAGGAGGGGACGTTGGGAGTGATGGCGTTTGTCTTCCCAAGAAACCATTAGGCGTGATGAGCCCTGCTTTCCTGGCAGTGGCTGAACACCTGCCTGCCCATGGGAAGCAGCGGATGAATTCCTTGTTTTGCTTTGCTTGCGCGCGCGGCTTTTGCTTTACCTAGTAAACTGTCTTTATCTCTACCCATGAGTTCCTGCACTTCTACCTTTCTGATTCTCTCCCCCATCCCACCTGGGAAGAGTGAGCGAGCGGGGGCTAAACCACACCACCCATCTGTCTTGTTGCTCTAATCTGAATGAGAACTGTTTCTCAGCAGCAAATTTATCTACAAATATGTGTTTTGTAATGCTGTGTTTTGGTACTGCTTATCCTGTACTCAAATGAAAACAGAAGGATGGACAGAAAAAGAAGGGGAAACTATTTGTCTTTCCTTTAGGAAAACAATCGCTAAAGCTGCATGTCATTTGTGGGAGAGCTGGGATGCAGACCTTTGGAAATCAGTTTAAATTCCACATTATGAAAACATTTCAGAAACAGAAGTACCTATGCAACAAGGACAGACAACAGGCCAGCTGATGACATGGATAATACTCTCTTTAATTAAGTAGTTTTGTTTCTCTAGTTGAATGCACATCACAGTTACTTAGTAACATAACAGAAAACAAAATAACTGATGCTTATTTGAACTCATGCTATAACAACTAGAACTTAAAATCACTATAAAAAGATGTTTTTTTCATTGCTGAGTTTTCAGTCTTTGTGAAAATCTAATCTGTGCAGTACAACTAATGGTAATAAGGGTTAAGAAGTTGTGGAAAACTCCTTTTTATGTTTAGTATGCTCTCCTCTATTGAAAGAAGAATTACATGGCAATTGTGTAAAATTCCACAGAGTTCAAAGAAAGTCTTAGATGGATTGAAGTAGCATGCACTCAAATCTTCAAAATGTCCTGACTCAACAGGATTTCTTGTGGTTAGACAATTAAGCTCTCAAGAGGCATCTTTACAAATCTGGCAGTAGCACAGCAGTATTCACAGGGCGATGGAAATTTTAAATCTATTTTTTAAATTTCTCACTTGACTTATGTGTTCTTCCCTTGCCCATTTAATTCTTTTCTCTGTAATAAGTTGGAAAAAAAATATAAGTTAACAAGGATTTAGTTGTAACTCTCTCTTTGGCTTGCATCAAACTAATTTTCTTAATAATGCCTTATCACAGAGCACTTGTACAAATTGCCCTCAGAGATACGTGCTGAAATTGTTATTAGGCTTTTTGTATTATTTACATCATCATGTTCTGGCAGTGTATTAAGACTGTTTATATTTCTGGATTTAGCAAATATGTAAATCAGGTGTACATTTCCATAGAAATGCAAATGTGTCTAATGAGGAAAGACAACATAAATCAAAATGAACAAAAAAGTACAGAGCATGGTAAATAGCTCACGTGAAAGTGGGAAAGAACTGTTGCTCAAGTAAGTGTACTGGAGATACTGGGCTGCACTCCTTGACCTGGGATTGTTTAATCAACTCATCTTGAAGCTCAGGGATTTAATGTTTCATAGCAGGGAAAGACCTGGGCAGAATGGTAGCCAGAC
This sequence comes from Chauna torquata, assembly GCA_013399475.1. NCBI lineage: Eukaryota > Metazoa > Chordata > Aves > Anseriformes > Anhimidae > Chauna > Chauna torquata. Next base: position 44,975 of record VXAL01004746.1, read on the forward strand.
AGTGTTTTCCCTTAAAAAGATGTGAAAACTGGTTTTCCTCTATGGGCAATATGCAAAGCTGAGAGGATTGAGTTGATCTGGCTGAGTATGTTAACTCCAGTAGAATTCTACTCTAAAGGGCTCCAGCTTGTTAAAATACTATTTTATGTTGTTATAATAAAAATAGCTGTCTGATTTCAGTGTATAAGCACAGGATGTGAATAGCATCATGGTGAACTGAGTGTAAGCGTTACAGAATGACTTAAATATCCTTCAGAGAAGCATTCAGCTTGGATTTCATGTCAAAAGAGTCCCCTGATTTAGTAAGGATAAGTGGTGTCTTTGAATCATAATGCTCTAGTTTCTAGAGTTTTTGGTTGCTAGAGTATATGTGTAGTGGGAATGTCCTTTATTGTCAAGTGAATATGCTATACTGCATATTCTGCATTGCTCACTGAAAACTTTACTGTCGAAAGCTGAATTCCATTCAGAAGTACAATTAAACAAAATCTGCTAACTAAAAGAAGACATCATTTGTTTCAAGCCGTCTTCTATTTTGAATTTTGATAGCTTCCTGCTAAATATACAAGCTTTCTTTTCTGTGAAATTATCTGTTCAGTATCTAAAAATCTGAATTACTGAGTATTTCATTTTTCATTGTAATTTCAGCCCCCAAAGTACTGGTAGGCATTGTACTTCTCAATGAACAGCCATCTTTTAGAAGATCATTATGGTAAAATTAGTCCGAGTTCTCAAAAATCTAGGAATTCTGAATAGTGTATATGTAATAATTGGGTAAAATATTTTAATCAACATTCTTTAGTAGTCTCTTAACTGCATATTGTATGTAACTGCTACTTTTTTTTTCTTTTCAGTCTTCTAACTAAAGATTTGCTTTGTGTCTGTTATGCTCTCAGTTTGATTCTGTACTGTGACAGCACCATATTTGTGAAGTCTCTGTCTCATTTATCTCTGTCGTTCTATTATCTGGTCTGGCTTTAATACATTCTCATTTGTACTGGCAAAGTTGATGGGTATGGATCGTAAGTAGTACAGTGAAAACTTGTAAAATGCAATCCTGATTTTCCCATGTGCTATTTACTCTGTAATGTGCATACAGATATTAGTAGTACAGAACAAGTTTTCTAAGCAAAATTATTTTGATAAAATATGTCCTGAAATGATGCCAAATCTCCACATCCAAACATTCACAAAAAGTCTAAAAATGACTTAGTAGTATGTGCATTTGATAGTAATTTGAAGATTAGAGCATGTGGGAGACTCATTGGTAGCTCTGACTTATGTTAACCTAGCTTCCATCACAAAGGAGAAAAGGCTTGCAGCAAAATCAGCTAGCACAAAATTTATTTCTCATTTCATTCCCAGTGTTACACTTCCAACAGCTTTCTACCTTTCCTTCTACAAGTTAACACCATGCAGGAGGTGTTAGCTTTGTACTGCTTGAACTCTTAAACCTGATCTCTGAGGGAGTGAGGAGACCGTAATTACTATGAACTTCTTTTGCTGATGGTGAAAGAAAACCTGATATTCACAGAAACTCTCAATAGAAGCTGGACTAGGACTTTATTAAATTGATACCTCTAACACCACTAATTGATACCTTGGCTAGGTCTCCAATGGAGCATAAGTTCAGTGATTTTCTTTAAAAATATTTTCACCAGATATGCATTAAACTGGCTTTTAAATAGTGCACAATTGCTGTCAGTTACAATGCAACCCAGAAATCTGAACTGTCAGGTGCCCCTAGGTCTTTTTGATTTTGATGAATGTTTTAAGTACTACCAGAAATTATACGTATAGTGTGTAAAAGTAGTCTTCAAATGTAATTGTAACCCAGAACATGACTTAAGAAGCCTGAGACCTGACTTTAAAAAAAAAAAAAAATCAATCTAAGTATGTATGCTTTACATTTTGTAAAAAACATAAGAAAAAGAATGCATGAAAAATAGCAGAAAAATGCATTAGTAGTTTACCTTAGTAAACTTGTCAAGGGAGGAGAAAGCTTTAAGCCAATTACTGGCTTTTCTTGAGATTTGCAACTTTTTTTAAAGACAACTTTCATGTCATGATTTTTTTAATTGTCATATTAAAAATTTCTCACCTTTCATGTTCTTTTCTTGTGTTCAAACTCCTCACTGCGAATTGAAAATAAATCAAAGATAACCAAAATGGAAGATGTGGAATAAAGCATTCAATAAATAAATAAATAAATAAAAAGTGTAGTGAACAGGCTTATACTGTTTGAAAAGTTCTTCCTAACACTGTTTTTTTTAATTACCACTGAAATTATTGTTTTTTAAATGAGACTTTTTTTTTTTTTTTTTACCAGACAGCTGGTGTTCTTTGTGCCACAAGTCAAATGTGAAGACACACCCTGATGTACTATATTGTAAAATATTATCAGAGTATGACAGATTTTAGAACTATAGGACTCAGCAGAAGTGATGACTGTCTTCTTTGTTCCTGTTTGTGATTATTTCAATATTTTATCTAGATACCAAGTAAAGTAAAGGTAAGTAAAGGTTTGTCTCGTTGTCTGTGAAACGTAATTTATCCCTTCTCAAGGACAGTGGAAATGAGGGACAAAAAAAAAAAAGTGTTTGTCCTTCCATCCTGAATTTATGTCACTCTCTTTTTAAAACTAATCCTTTCCATATTGATTTTATTGGCTTTTCAGATTTATAAGTTTTCTGAAAGAGAGTGAAGAAATATATGAGATATATGAGAACAAAGATTGCATGTTATTTTGACTTCCTTCTGAAAAAATTATGGTTTCGTTTTCTAAATACATTCTGCCAAAAAGATTTGAACAGGTATTTACCACGGGCAAATGTAAACTGTTTGTGGATTTCATTTATGCAGGTTTAAAAAAAAACACTTTATAACATAAAAGTGACTGAATAAAAACATGCACATGATGGTTACCTGGGAAGTTAGCTGGACAATAATTAGATAGCTGACACTGAACTAAAATCTTTTTTAAATTACCATTTGATGGTTAATAGCTTGTTTTTGCAGTTTGAAATTTTCTAATGGTTTGTCTTCATCTTTCTTTCCTCACTAAGAATGGATTCAGCTCCATCTCAGCGTTTACTGTCATCTTGAACTGTGTCACTTTCCTCACAGTTATGAAACTTAAAGGAATTCTGAAAAATAATTAATTCTCAGAGATCCAAGGCTGCTGTAAACCAGGGTAAGGCAGCTTCACTGGAACTATTAGAATTAATACCGGTTGGCAATCTAGCCACCAAATCTCTTGCTTGTGTAAGTGTCTGTGAACCAGCGAATTAAGTAATGTTGCAAATTTGATCACAGTACTCTTTATTTTTCACCTAGGTATTACCTCTGCTTCTTTACCCTTGATTCAGTTCTCCTCTAAGCAATTCTACTTAAGAAGTAGTGCATATTTTCTGATCCCAATGATGCCAAGTGGTTTCAAATTCACTTGATTTTTTTTTTTTAAAGGAGATGTTCCTCAATATTTAAATAGAAGCAAGCAGGAAGAAGACAGAAGACAGCTTAAACAGGGCTATAGCTGGATATATGTTCTTCTGAGCTCCATTAACTTTTGATCTTTCATTTCAGCTGGAGCTTTGACTGTGCTAATTGTAAAACAAACAAACAAAAACACAAAGAAAAACAAACAAAACCCCCAAAACAACAAAAATAACCAAAGCAAACAAACAAATGAACAAAACTGTGGCCTCACTGATGAGTGACTCAAAGCTGCATACAAAGTGGACTTCCTACACAAGGAAGCATTTCCCCTGCCCCTGGTGAATGCAAAACTTAAATTTTCCTTTTTATTTTTACGTTGTCTAACAGTTTGCAGCAATACATACCAGAATGATAAAGAACCACAGTTGACAGAATGACGACTTTCCAAGCGATATAGAAAAAAACTCATTTTTGAGTGCAGTCTGAGTTGTATAGATTTCTGGGTATTTCTCTATTCATTATGCTGTATGTCAAAAGTTTTACGTTAGCCTGAAATGTAGTTCTTTTTCAAAAATTGTAGCTTTAGGTTTGTAAGTCTGTTCAATTTGAAAACTGAACTGTAAATCTTTCCAATGTTGAGATGTTCCCAATCTTTGAATGTCCTTTTTT
>VXAL01004748.1:4085-23132 GCA_013399475.1 Chauna torquata
AAAAAAAAAAAAAAATCTTACCCAAAAGCTTAAGTTCTTTCATTCTTTTAAAAACTGAAACCAGAGGTTAGTAGAAGACCTTTTCCAGTTGATTCCTATAAAGAAACGTATTTATAGAGGTACATAAAATACGCAGACTGTAGGAAAATATCCAAGATAAGAATAAGCCACGCCTGGAGTTGGCCTCTTCAAAGCTGCAGATAATTTGGAAACAGCCACTTTGAACCATACAACCAGAAGCATTTCATACTTAATCAACATTGAATTTCAAACATCAAATTAATTCTAGGAATTTTAGGCTAGGAGTTATTAATCACTTGAGGAAATACAAAAGAACACGGCTTTGCTCAGCTGCAGCTGTATGATATTTCATAGAGAGGGATAACAAAACAAAGGTTGATGGCAGTTGATGATCATTAAGTATTTTTGCTACCTCAAAACTATTACAGACTTCTCTACTTCATTTTGTATAGCTGCTCCACTCTCCTTAAAGAACTCATGGACATACAAATGAAACATAACCTGTACCTATTCTAGAAATAATATCCATCATTTTATCATCTCCTAAGATGAAAAATCCTACAACAGATCCTCCAAAGCTCCTTTTATTTACTTTGTTCTTAGACCTCCATGTACTAGTTTTCAATAAGAACAGTTTCCAAAATTTTGTAAGACGGTTTGTAGCACCAAGGCAAAACTTGTAGAATGTATTCTGCAAAGACTCTTCTTCCCTGCTTGAAATTCTAAGCTTTTAATCATGTGTATTCCTTCTTGACATTCTGCTTCTCCACCATAGTCAAAAGGCAGTTAACAGATCTACTACTACATTTAATTTTCTCCACCTCACAAGCTGTTTGGACTTCGCTCTTTTAGATTTTTTATTGATTGCTATACTGCATAAAGTGATATGTTACTTTAATATTGTTCATAATCAGATAATTTCTTAACTATTGTATATTCAAGGAAAAAAATACAGACCATTTCCACTAACTTCATTTACTTTTGCTGATGGCCACTACTTTTCAAACCTTCAGTTAAACATTAAAAACCCTCCACTTTTCCACTACTTCCACTCACAAGCCACTAAAATATTCTATAATTTGTTTTTTATGGAATAAAATGGAATGCTTACTTGCCTAACAGATGCAAGATTTTATTGTAATAATATATGCAAGGGGGGGCTGGGTTTCCCTCTTAAACGCTTCCATTGGAAGCTCTATAATGTTTTTAAATATTACCTACGGAACTGTATAAACTGCCTAGCTTAAAGGACTTTGGGAATTTTGACATATATTTTTCCACTTTTTAAACACTGAACCAGCTGCCAGCTTTACCAGGTTTGGATTAAATCCTGACAAGCACAAAAAGATGGGGATAATATATGACTGTGTTTATAAATAAACTCCAGAAAACACATCCACTTTTTGCAGCACATTTTGCCAATGTAGTCAGCACAAAGAGTCATTTAACATTTAGGAATACTAGGAAACAGACTAAATCCCTTCTGACCACCTCCTTCAGCAGGCTGGCAATCAGTCTGTCTGCTGGAATCACCTGTACTATGAATCAAAAAAGCAATTGATCACACAAATGAGTTCAAAAGATTGAATGCCAGATTTGGAAAGTGAGCAGCTCTTACGATCTCTCTTAATGGATTATCCAATACACTCAAACACTGTTTAACAAAATTATAATCTACACAAACAGAGCAAATGTTTACTGTTGAGTGAAAACTACCATTAGCCATAATCTGTAACGTAACTTTGCCTAGAGTCTTTCCAGTCTTCCCAGACTCTAGGGCAGAAAGAATGGCAGAAAAAAATGATTAGAGCTTCAGGTGTTCTGCATGTTTCTCTTCATTAATAGTTTTACAGTGGCCAAAGGTACAGTAGCACTTTATAGAACCAGTAAAAGACAAAACTCTTGTCTGAGAGAAACTTCTATTTTTATAGGAATAATGTATGAAGTAAAGGCATTAACAGCCATTTCTTAAATGGAGGAACAGAGACATATTGAGGGTGATGCAACAGAGACTACACAGCAATTTAGAGAGTGAATGAAGAATAAGACAATTATTTCAATCCTCTACCAAATTTTTTGTGTTATAATTCAGAGAGTGCCTAAATATTCTTGGTATTTTGCTGACATGCAATTGCATGAATCTCTATCTTGAAGAACTTATCCCTGGAATACAGCAAGATTCCTATCCACTTGTGTACCCCTTCTCTACTTCGACAGTCAGTACAGAAATGACCACAAAGTCTTTATTAACCTTCATTCACTGTTACTGTATCATAAACATTTTTATAATTCCACTTATCATACCTGACCAATGTTTGCATGTCCTGTCCACATCTTGCTGTAACTTAGAACCCTACTTTTTTCCAGTTCCTCAATTTAGTGCTACATGAGTACAAGTCTTTAGGACCAAATCACATTTCCTGTTCTTGCAACGTTATTATGCACGAGGACACTATTTGAATAACCTGAAAGCATTTCACAGTCCTTATGTAAGTCCAGGATAGGTAAAGTGGGGGAAAAAAAAAAAAAAAAACACAAAAAAGAGAGAGAGCCTGTGACAGCATCCTCTCTGATTTTAAGAAATGCTTCCTGCTAGAGGCAGCTATATATTGATGAGAATAAGACTGCTCTGGCTCCCAAAATGAGCTGCAAATCAGTATCCATGTGTTAAAAAGCAATGATGTCTTCCACTTTATAAGAAATGGGAAAGAAAAGCTCCACCCTGCTGGAGGAAATATACACAAAGCAATGTTCTGATGTACTAACCTCTTCATTTTTTAGGGATTAAGGAACTTTCACATAAAATAGAATTAATGGACTATTTAACACTGGATGCATTTCTTAAAATTGAACTTTACATATCTGCTTCTATGGCAAAGCTATTAATGAGAAGTATATTACTNCTATTGCTGGAAACTGGACAAAACAAACACATAGTAACTTAGTTTATAAAAGAGATATGGAGAAGAGATAAACATAATACCAGAACTCATCCTTATGCAGCTGTGACACAGGACTGTCAGCTTTCCCTCACGAGAGTTTAAGAAACAGGCAATGCAGGAGTGGAGTGTGATATGGGAGGGAGTGGTACTGCCCAGCTGAGAGTGAAGATGAAGAAATAAGGCACAGACAGAGAAGCAAGAAATGGAACCACTCCTATCAGTGGCAAGGAGCTGTTGAATCAGCTCAGTACATCTGGTCTAACTGCAACCTAAGTTTCATTTTCATCCTCCTGACTTCATCTAGTACTAACTGGTATTTTTTCTCTCAGTCTCTCTGCACCCTTCTCCTCAGTTTCTCCTTCACAGATTGTGAAGAAAACAACATGAATTACAGTCGAACACAGTCCTTCATGATCTCTAAATCAGTAGCACTGAATTTCTAGACCTCAGGCTTGCTCTCAGGCACAATGATCTTAAGTGATGTCCCAAAATAGACACAACTGGGATGGTTCAACTGGAAAGTAAGTCCTATATTTGGAAAAACAAAAAAAAAAAAAAAAAAAAAACAAAAAAAGAACACCACAAGTGCTGAGTCAGTAAAGCATCAAAAGATGCAAATGCAAAGCACTCTAATGTTGGAAGACTTTCAAATGAGACAAAACCCAGACACCTCCTGATCAGTTGTCATCACTAGTGACACCCTGGCTTCCCTTGCAGTGTAAGTGCTGTTAACACCAGCGTCCTGACAATTTTGTAGTTTCTGGAAATTTTCAGCCTGGGCTCTGACAGTCCTACGGCAGTGTAAATTGGAGAAATATTCTTTTACTCATCTTTTAAATGATTGATCTGTAGCGTTCCTACACTCCTAAAAAGGGCATCTACTTTTCTTTATCTTTGAACACCAGGGAATTAATGCACATTTTATTGAACCTGTCATGGGCACACCAATAAACAGAAAAAGAGCATGCACATATATCCTGTGGTATGATAGAAAGGTTGTACTCAGCCTGGGTTTTAAACGGCCTATTTACTTTGAAGTGGTGACTATACACTCGGACGACTTCTACAGATCACCACAAATGAATGCCAGTAAACTTTTACACAGTACCACCTGGTCATGTGTTCTTCTGCATGTCAGATTCTGTATTGAAAATTATTTTATAAATGCATTAGAGAGTTTTTTAAGGCTTTTCACTGCTACCATTTACTAGGGGGTAAATCTCCCTATTACAGAGCCAAGCTCTTTACTATTATGAGACTGTGTCTATACCGCTGGGGAAAATTATAATTAGATGGTGGTTGGTTCTCTTGTAATAATCTTATGTTTATAGTCCAACATTAACTGCCTGGTAGCAAGTACCTACTTAAAATTTAGAACTTTCCTACTTTCAGAAGTATAACGCTGCCATTTTCAGTCCTGGCTAGTTGTAAGCAACTGAACGTAGGGCTTTACAACAGAAATGTTCAGCAATAAAGCAGCTAGCATTACAGAAGCCCAAAACTTCTTAATGTAAGACACCATTTTCAGATGCTTCTAGCCTCCAAAACTGTAATTATTTACAATTTATTTATTATTTACTAAGGTGTTCATTAGAATACAAAAAAAAATTGTTGATGTTTACCTTTGGAAATGTTTTGAGATTCCTTCTACAAAGCAGCTAAGGTCTCTCTCTTCAGCACACAGATTTAGTGTTTTACATGGATATGCTTTTTGCAGTCTTACTAAATTTTGTCCCAATTTAGTCAAGTTACAAACGTTTCAAAAAATCAGTGCTTGAATCGTAGATTTCAGTGGTAAAGCTCACTAAATTTTTGTCCTCACCGAGTATGCTTTCAGCCTTGATCAAAGTGGGCCAGTGCTTTAAAGAACAAATAAAAAGCTAGCAGTAGTACTGTAGCACAAGGCTACAGCGATCAAAAAAATCATAAAGACATTCTGTCTTCTATCAGGAAAGGCTGAGAGAGCTGGGACTGTTCAGCCTAGAGAAGTCTCAAGAGGGACCTTATTATGTATACAAATACCTGAAGGGAGGGTGCAGAGAAGATGGAGCCAGGCTCTTTTCAGTGGTGCCCAGGGACAGGGCAAGAGGCAATGAGCACAAACTGAAACACAGGAGGTTCCATCAGGACATGAGGAAACAGTCCTTCACTGCGAGGATAGTTGAGCACTGGAACAGGTTGTCCAGAGAGGTTGTGGAGTCTCCCTCCTCGAGATACTCAAAAGCCATCTGGACATTGTGCTGGGCAGCCAGCTCCAGGTGTCCATGCTTGAGCAGGGGAGTTGGACCAGATGACCTCCAGAGGTCCCTTACAACCTAAACCAGTCTGTGATTCTATAATTCTTTAATAGCAGTTCTACAGTATATTGGCTTCAAAGTGAAGGTAAAAGATGACTATTTCTCCAGCGGCTTAATCTTGCCTCCCCTCTTAGCATTCATTGGCAGAGGCAGATGCCATCTAGTTCAGAGGCATGGCTAAAAGCAAAACGAGCCCTGGAAAGAATGAGATGGTGACAAAGAGTATGCTGAGAGTAGGGCTTTAAGAGTAGAAGAGAAACTATAACAGAGCTGGGAAAGGTGAACTCAGTGATGAGAAAGAACAATTGGTCGGTCTGCGAGCTACATTATTAGTTTATGAACAGACTTGAGGAAATAAATGCTGGCTTGGTCTTGATGGCTTCTCACCCCACATTACGGAGACAGATACCAGAGGAATTTGTTGGAATACTATGAGGAATCCAGTTCAAAGCTCCTCTTAGCACAAGGATCATTCCACTCTCTGTATCTTCTATTTGGTCAACAGCTGGGAAAACTCTGATACCTTTTGTGCCATCCAACCCCCAGCTGTAAGTAATCTGATCTGTGAGGTGTTATATGGGGAAGGTCTGCTCAGGAGGAAAGATACAGCAGAAACTTCCAGTACAAAACTAGCATAGCTCCCTCACCCACACTAAACAGTTCCTGGTATACTTTTCCAGGCAGGAAAAAAAAAAGAAAGAAAGAAAAGCAAAGCCAGAAGTCAGCTTCACCTTGAAACTGTACTTACAACTATTCCTTTATTTTAACTTGTACATTTTTGTTTGTGCTTTTAGCATTTAAGCTACAGAGTCTAATAGCATACAAGTATATACATGTTTATGACTTATAAATCATGATATTTAATTTTCTTCATCAACATTAGTAGGTGTTTGTTTATAATAACGGGCCAGAGCTTATCTCATGCTAGACAAATTTCATATTGCAGAATGATTGCTGAGCTTGGGAAGGTGTGCTCATTTGCATTTAATTCTTTTTTGAAACAGTGAAATTCTGCCACCCTCTGGACAACAACTAAACTAAGACATTTACAATCAGCCTCAAAAGTAAAAAAAAAATAAAATAAAAAGAATAAAAAAATCACTGTTGCTGATAAACACTCATTGCTTTTTAAGCATATATTTAAATTAATTACTAGGATGAATGAAAAATGGCAGTTATTATTAAACCATAGTCAAAATAGTTATTTTAAGTACTGAATAACCTACTTACTAATAGTATCTAATCAAAAAGCAAACTTTAAAGTGTTCCATTCTTAACCTTTCCTAGCAGTCACTTCATTGTTCACTGTTGTATTTCTAAAGATCTGCCACCAAAATACAACACATTTTTCATCATGTTAACAGGTATTTCCACAGACCAGAACATTCTGGAATTTCTAGCATCTCTGAGATTAAGCCAAAAGCAAATAACTATAAAATAAGAGTTCAGTGGGAGAAAGAAGACTAAGGAGAGTTCGTATTATGACTGATCAAATTAGCTTTAAAAACTATCAATGGGTAAGTAAGTATGTTTCTTGCATTCACATGGTATGCAGCACTTATGCTAATAATATTGCTAGTCAATGCATTAATATGATCATTTGAAACAGTAAATATCTGCACTTTCAAATTGTGCTTCCAGGATTAGTGTGGGGAAGTACAGCTGCTGCATATATGTTGTACAGTACCTTGTTTTGGCTACGGAGCCTAGCCGCTGCTGTTCTTGGATGAGCTCAGCCAGCTGTATTTGCAGAGACATATCTTTACCATATACCTGTTTAATAAACGGATGCTCCAAAAGGTGGGTCACTGAAGGACGCTTTTCAAAATCCTTAATAAGACACCTGTGACAGAGAAATAGTAGTCTCATGCAATGATGTTATTTCACTACAGCATGATTTGAGTTGGCTTACTGTGTGGTTGTTATTGCAGTTTCTTTTTCCACAAATTTGAGTTCCTTGGTATGCAAAGAGACTTTTCCTCTACATTGGAATAAATCTGACATAAAATACTTAACTAAGTGAATTCACCCTACAACTGTACTGGTATAAAGGTTATGAATTTGAGCTTATTTCAATCTTTTCTTTTTAAACTGTAACTAGCTTACTATGAAAAAATGACATTATATCTTGTAAGTCCTGTGCAGTTAATATATACTAAACATAACCTAAGGTGAATAGATAATATTTCATTCACTTTAATTTTCTACCTATTCTGCAATGAGAGTTTTGACCAAGAACCGCAGGGCATACATAGCCTAATAAAAACCACAGCTGAAACTTGTGATATAACACTGGTCAAAACAATTCAATACAAAGCTTTGTTCTATGTTTAAAATGAATGTTTCAGATAGAGCTTCTATACTGTGATCTTGAGTGTTAGCTTAAGAATCACAGAAAATTCTCACGAAATTCTCTGAAACCCTCATGTTTCAGACTGGAACTGAAATGAATGAGTCAGATTTAAACGCTAGCCAGGGTACCACAGCTCTGTCTGTGATATAAACAGGTGATCAAGTAATGAGTAAAGAGATGGCATCCTATTAGATTAGCATAAAGTGTCATGCTAATTTATATAATCAAGATTTAAAATTGAGGAAGCTACGATTAAAGTAGAATTCTCTTCTGTACAATAAAGCTGAAATAATACAGTCCAAACAGAAGAATGATCTAACAGGATCAGACTGCTTTAAAGTACCCTTTAATTCCTCTTTACATTAAAGTATTCTGTTTATCTTGCTCAAATAAAAACATTGATAATAACTGAGAATGTGAAAAAGAAAAACTGCAATTCAATATGTATCTCCCCCTCAGCACCTTCTATTTCAGCGAATTGTAGCCCAGGATGAGTTTATTTGATGAGATGTATTCAAGTTATATACTTCACAATTATATTTCATATTTGCTGCTATTAAGTGATACATCTCAAGTATTTCCTTATCAGGGCCAAATATCACAAATAAAGATTATCTTTTTACCCCAAAAGTCATTGAAACTTTAATGCCTTTTTAGAATAACTGATATTCTAGCAATATCAATTATATCTAAAATACCATACACATGAATTGATTTCAAATATTATCAAATACATTAGCAAATGAATAAAGTTTAGCCTCACCTCAAATATTTTACTGAAGCCTAAAGTCTGGTCTTAAAATGATCCTGAAATATCTTTGGGCATAACTTTAATACTTTAGGTTCCTGAAAAGCATTTTCTCAGCCTCTTCTTGCTACATCTAGTCCAGAAAAGACAGTCTGTAAAATCTGCTGCCAGTTTAACTGCTTTGGTGAATTTTGCTATCGGTTAGAACTGAAGCCTCCTGATAGAAAGACTAAACTAACAGAACCTGCTTTATCTCTATCCCTCTGAGTACAAGGCTATAAATACCACTCCTGTCCTCCCATGAAGAGAGATCCATCATTAGCCTTTAACAGGTTCAAGTCCCCACCCCACCCCTCACACACACTTTTCCTGCTGTTATCCATGGTCTTCAAAAGTCAATACACCCACACAGACAATACAGTCCATGCCAATCCTGCTTAAATTTATGTGTTTCCTGAGAAAAAGGAAAAAAGCATTTGAAAATAAAGATATCATTAATCAGAAAGGCAGTGGAAAAAAAAATACAAAACCATACAAAAATCATGGATTGATGGCAAGTGTCTGAAATGGGTATGTCATTCTGAAAAGCATATGCACTCGTAATTTTTCCTGTTCTAACAGTAACACAAATTTGTATCATTTATGCCATATTGTTTATTTATAAATACTCCTGCTTCTTTTGAATACATCTGGAATATTATAGTAATATAACTGAATCCAAGTGAAGATATGGCAGCAGTTACTTTTTAGATAGTAACAACATTTGAGTTTAAATGGAATCTCTTTAAGAAATGATATAATTCCACACAGAACAGCTTGTGTTCACCAAAAGTGCTTAGAATATAAAAATCTTCTACCCTGTGGTGTGCAGTTATTACAATAAATTCTGCTCTGAGCTCTGGATCAATGCACCTCCAAAGATACCCTATGGACAAGATCCAGAAGTTGAGAGAATTTTTTCTGTATAGATGGTGCCTACATGAAACATCCAAACATCCAGGATACTGCATTCATTAAGGAAGTCTGACAAGACAAGAAGGAAGGGAAACATTTTAGGGAAAAAAGGTTTTCAGCTTCTCCATTATGTGCCTGAAATTCTAGCTGTTTGTGTCTGGCATGTGTTTTAATGAGCATAGGAAAATTCTGTCAGACAGAAGGTCATGAATAGCACCTGACGATAACCTTTGCTTCTGTTGCATATTCTTGCCATTCCCCTGCTGACTAGTCACTTCGCATGCAAGCTGCTCTTCTGCTTTGCAACTTCTAAAGTTCATATATTGTTTCATCTATACGCAGTTCTCATTCTCTGGCAGTAGGATATTTTTGCAGTCTGTGGTCATTTAGGATTTCACTTGAAACACAAACGAAACTTCATGAATTCTTAAGATGACTAAGCTAGTAACACACAAGACAACCATGCAATTCTGTGATCAAAGTCTCCGTTCCAAGCTCAGACAGAGCATATTTTCTACTGTGCCAAGTTTGTGCCTTTATCAGAAGAAGTGAGCCCTCTCAGATGGTTAGTGAGATGCTGCAACAAAGCAAAGAGCTAGTAAGTAACAGCTAACAATTTTTGAGCCACCACCTATGTGCTAGTGAAAAAGGAAGTGTCAGGCTGCCAGTACCGCTGCAGGTGCTCACTAAGGTATTATCTACACTGGAAGCACTGTTGAGACTACAGGAAACATTAAAGTATATAGAATATTAGCTGTTACAGTGTTAGAGCCCGCACTGAGGGGTGAGCGTTATTACAGTGCCTTCTACTGACCTGCACCCTGAAATAGAACTGTGTGTGGAAAAAATTAATCACGAGTGCTTGCATCCACAGTTGCCATAACTAATCAGTACACTCAATCAGGAAATGTATTCCACATAAAGTACAGAAAGTAGTAATACACGCGTTTGAAATCTAGCGATGTTAGCATTTAAGAGGAAGAATACAGTAATAAAGAAGCTTTTATAGTATCACTTACCAGGAAGTATTCTTATTCAATGTGGCCAGTGGAAATCAAAGCATGCATTGTGCAAGTAAATATTAAGAAATCATGTCACTGAAGAATTTGCTTCTGAGGAAAGGAGAAAACTAAAATATCTTCAGGTGTTCATCTCAGCCTTCATTTAAGACCAATCTGGACAGTTAGCTTAGGCACTGTCAAACATCAACCATGTTGCAATTACATATAAAACTAACAAACTTGGTGCACCTGCAATTTAAGCCAACTTGCTTGGCCCATGGAAATAATACTTAAAAAAACCTTAAGTGCTGGGACTGCCTTGCATAGAGCAAACTGACTAGAAAATTTACTACAAGATGAGTTTCACATAAGGTACAATGAAAATATGATCATATTTGGTCTGCAATTTTTTGGAACTAAATTAATGTGAAGGGTAAGTATGTAGAGATTGAAAAGGAAACAAACACTGTATATGTTGGCCTTGATGAAAGTCAATCCATTACCTAATTTGAAATTCTACTATCTTCCATCATGCTTTCTTGGCTGAAAATTAATTCTCAGAATTCATTAGTGTCACTACATTAAACATAGGTTGCAGCCATTTGCTGCAATCTCACAGCCAGGCTCCTAAGCACCATTTCCATTCTGCCACAATTACAGGCAAAGATGAAGCATTTATTAGTAAAGGATAAGAGCAGACTCCTATACACACAGGTCTGTCTGAGACAGCCTGCAAAAATTCACTGGCTGCTTGCACTTGGATGATAACATTGTCAGAATTGCTGTATCTCAACAATGTAAACTGCCATTTTGCAAGTAGCAAATCAAATGATTGAAAAGGGGAGCTATTTTATCAGCAACCATGAGCTAATATTCACTAATGAATAAATGGAAAGAAATAGATTTCTTAAGAACAATGGAAAGAAATAGATTTCTTAAGAACTGCAACGGTGGTTTAAATCTCTTGTGTGTTCAGAAACAGAAAACAACTACTAATGTCATCCATTACTGCAAGCAAAACTAAGTAGAGCAGCAGCAGTTTGTTGGTTTTTTTTTTCAGAAATTCTTTTTCATCAGATACATTACGATTTATTTGGCCACAAATACTTTTTTTAAAAGTAAAGAAAGCAGCTACAACTCTTATAGCTTAGTTACATTGTAATTTCTCTCTAGTATATTGTTTTCTTCAATTTTTAAAATTTAAACATGCTTCATTTTTCGATGATTTCTCAATTGCTAACAGTAGATTGCTGGAACTTGTTTTGTCTCATAAAACCAAAGATCCGACCAGACATCTAGTCACTGTTTACCTTCTATGTGCACAGAAGGTGATTAGGCTACTATTTGGAAGAAATTATGACTGTGTATCACATTCTATATTAGACTCGAGGAATCCACAGCTTCTGGGCAAGAAAGTCTCCAAATCTGTTCAACAAAGGATTAGACGATCTCCTCTTGGCCACCCTTCTGGTCCCTGTCTCTCTCCCACTCCCCTCCCACCATCATTTGCTCCTCACATAGCTCTATGCCACTCTCCCCTGCCCTCCAAATGCTTCACTGCTTGCACAAGTACCTGCTGCTCTCTTTGCAGCCTATCAGTGAGGAAGCTTTCAAGGGCTCTCCTATTGAGATAGGACAGCTTTCCAGTGCCTTCAGGTCTTCCTGAGGTGCTGAGATCCTCTCCTCCCAAACCCAGATAAAACAGTTACCATGTTGCCCCAAAGGCAGAGGTGGCTCAGCTGGGGATCTAGAGTTGAGATTTCCCAGAGGGAAAAGCAGAATGAATGAGGTCATATTTTCATGATTCTCTATGTGGGAAGAAGGTCTCTAGGTTCTGAGATTATAATCTTTTCTTTTCAATACTTTCCCAGCTGCTTCCATCGGAAGGTTGTTCCACAGTGGAAGATTAATGAAATCGAGAGCATGACCCCCACTGGGTTGCTCCCCTGCTTAGAAAACCAGATGGGCAGACACTGATACGCAAGATCATCTAGGCCAGGTCAGAAACTTTCCAGTCATTTCACTGGTACAAAGGTGTTCCCAACTGAGCAACTTATAGCGGAGAGAGAGAGGTAGAAATTTCTCACTTTCTTCCCAATGGATTTTTTTGTTTTGCTTTGTGGATTTCTGCCTGTTGTCAAAAAAAAAAAAAAATGTTTTTGAAGAAGTCGCTTTTCCCAGGACAGAAGTTGGACACTTAAATCAGAGCTAAGTCAGTAGAGAAAATGACCAGATGTGCTTGCTGTTAAGGGCTCCTACATGAACAATGCAGAGTGAGTATTAGGCTCAGTTCCTGGCAGACAAAGTAAAACAGGACAAAAACTATCATCAAAGCTAGCATGTCCTTAATATTTACTGAATATTTAAGCAGAGAAAAATGACGATTATTTGAGGGTCACTGCTACCACCATTTTGCATGCTGACTGCTATTAAATTACTATTTATATAGGTTATTATTCCTTAGGCTTTATTAATATGCTTGGTTTTGCTACCTGTTGTATATAGTCTTCCTCTTAGAGAAAATGCATAGACATAAATATCATTTTATATCTGAAGAACGATGTCCAGCACTTGGGGAGCTCTGCCCCAGTTGTGCAGATGTTAAACAATGGTATGTTGCTGTGGTGAAGCATGTTCTTATTTGTGTACACAACAGACCCCAAATGTATCAAACTTTGTATTTGTCATGAATTCTAATGCCCTAAACTATTTACTTTCATAAAGATGAGCATTTAGGGATATTGTAGCATCCACTCATTGCTATGATAGTGCATTATATCCCAAATTAGTCTCTTTTGACATGCTTAATCCTTTCTTGGAAAGGAAAGGAAACAAAAGAAACCAAAACCTCAGCATCTTTTCTTTTTTTTTTTTTTTTTTTTTTTTAGTCTTTATTGCACTCCTAAGAACTTTTCTCATCAAGCCAGTAATACCATGAACAAAAGTCAACACTTTTAAGGGAACAGTAAAAGATCAAAGAAGGAAAAATAACCTCTGAGGTTGCTTTTAACTGGCTAAAATGCTCTGTTCCCATCCAGCACTCTGACTGTTCCTCCTGCCTCTGTACCACATGTAGCTGTGGCAGACACTGATCAGTCACATGCAAGAGAGACGTGGAGGAGAAAAGACATCACGTGAATTACACTTACAATGATGCAGGGATGTGCCTGCTTCCCTGAAGCCTCCCAGTGTCCCAATCCCAGGCCTGCCCCTCCTCCACTCCTGCAGGTCACTCGTTTGTAAAAATGAACTAAAAAACTGTGACAGCTCTGCCAACAGCATTTCTGTTTTCAGCCCTAATTCAACAGGACACACAGGATACAAATAACCTTATCTTCAGAACTATATATAAGCTTCCCCTTTGGAAAAAGGGAACGCTGGCACTGAGGATAGGTTAAATAGGTCTCCTGCCTTGAACCAGCATACCATGATAAATAACAAGTATTTTACTGTTCCTTCTGCTACAATCAGATATCAGGATGAAAGACTGAATTTATGACAAAGTAGTCAATTATCACATGCATAATATAAATTCTGATGCTCAGAACACATTTATATCTTTATTGATCTGCCTTTTGGGTAGCAAATGCCATAAATAACTAATCTTACCTAACAATGAGAAAAATACTCTAATACTGAAATGTCACCAGCATGTGTTTTCTAAATAAATCTTCCTTCCGTTTCATTTTTAACATCAAGTACCATATAGTGTAATTTAGAACACACACTTGAAGCCTAAGAAAGGTTCACTCACTCTGAAATTGTAAAATGAGGTGTAGCAAAGAGCTTTCTCTGTTCTACAGATACAAATATTACAACAGGTTCCCCAACCTCCTTTGGGCTGAGTAGACACAACAGTTTGCTCTGGCTCATATAGGTGGCTTAGAGAACAAACGAGGGAAACCGTGGAGTGGCACCCCTCAGCTCTTGGAATGGGTCAGACTTTGCTCTTGTTGAAATGCTTAGAATTTTACTAGAGGCACCAGAAATTCCATCAAAAAAATTCTAGCAAGCATCTCAAAAAAACCAAGTGCATTTACTTATTGTACAGTGAAATCAGGTTTTTTTCTAGCCTGTTCCCAGGAGTGGGCCTGGTCTATTTCTTTGGCCTATCCTTGCAGACCTGGGAACACAAAAAGCTTTTAGAACCTTTTACAACTGAAGCTTTTTATTAAAAAGAGTATGTTTTGTATTTGTATCAAACATTCTCCCTTAGGTCTTATACCCCTTTGTAGTGACAGCATGCAGCTGACTTGAGGCAGCTGGAGCACAGAGAAGGTAGGAGATATGGAAAGCATACTCAGATGCTGGCAGCGTATTTCTTCTACATCTTATGTCATAGGTGGAAAGAAGAAAAGAACAGAGACATCTGTTCTCTCCTTCAGAGGTTAGTACATTCTTTCCTATCTTCCAAAAAATAAGGACAGACACTAAAAGGGCAATTGTAGATCCACTACGCCAATCACAGAGCAGTTGGGAAGTCTCTCACTTACACAGCATTAAACTGACTGCTCGATGCTCTCTGCTGTGAAACTCCAAATCCAGCCATGCTCTGATGTCTCCATATGAGCTAACTAACAAACACCTGGGCAGATGAGACTAGGTTAGTTCTACTAGTTGGAAGTCCACAATAGCAACATGGAAGCAATAGCAACATTCTTCCCATTATCATGTGCCAGAGCTGACCTGTATGCCATGGCCCACAAGAGGACAGCAGACACATCTGTGCTCCCTGGAGCTTGCCTTTATCTAAGAGTATGCTGGACTGCTCCATTCCCAGCTCTGGTGTTGATTATTGGGTGACTTTGAGCAAGACACCCTTTTTCTCCAGTTGTAAAATATGGAATTAAACTCGTCTTCATGCTAGAAGTATAGCTGAGAGGAATGAGGTATTACTATTCTACTGCTGCTTAATCAGTCCAATGCAAAGATACTATTATCAGTCAGAAATGGTGAATTATTATTTGTTTTGAGGTTTTTTTTGCAAGACAAATTTTTACTGCTTATCACATTTCCATACTTCTGCCCTTCATACCACCAAAACTGCACTCCAGACAAACCTAGATCATCTAGAACATATGTTAAACCCTTTCTTTGACAACTAGAATAATTTACCAGAAGGGGTAAGTCCACCTCTAAAAACACCTCTAAAATTAGCACAGACATATTCCATTTCTTCTCCTCATTGGAATCTGTCAAGAAGCAAAGCTGGAGCAGTTTAGGTTTAAATACAGGCTAACAGTTTTAAGCATCTGCAGGAAGCAATATGGTAGAAAGTATCAGTCAGAGGCAAAAAGAAATGGCAACACTGTTTTTTTCAGGATCATAGACAAATGGCAACACAAAATTGGTTAGAAATCCAGCTTCTACCAAAGTGGACAGAAGCTTAGAGATTGTGGCGATACACAAAAGTGTTGGAGATCTTTTGTCAGGTGCTACAATTTAGCATTTCAAATTCATCTCCAGATGGATTCTCAAAGTCTGCAGTTACGAATAAAATGGGAAAAGTTACAGATTTGGTGGTAACCTTACATATCGCAATCTGCATCTTTCTGTCATTTGCAAACCTCTTGGTCTTTCTAGATACCATGAAATTAGTGAGTTATGTCAACTGCATAGCATGTTCTCAGTGACAGAAACAGTAAAACAGTCTTTACGTAATATGAACAGAGTGCCACTAAACAACTGCTTAGACTGTGAAAATATATACATTCAGAGAAGTTAAATCTAAGTAGAGCGCTTATAACCTGTATAATCTGTATGATCTACTAATTGAATTACTCTGATGTAGTCTCAACAACACAAAATTCAGCTTGCGAGGCTGTTTAAAAATGAGTGCAAAAATTAAGTTTATTGAGACTGAAAATTAAATGTGTTGTACTTGCAATGTTATTGCTAAAATAAATGGTTAATTTAAGCTAATCATTGGTTAAATAAATTTAAAAGGAGAATGTCTGTCCCTGGAGATACCACTGCGTATTTTAATTAAGATTACCATTTTGTGATGTAATGTAAATAAAGGTTATTGTATCCTTCTGCTCCAAGAACATATTAACTCTTCTATCTACACCTAGAGATCAGTCTAGGTTTAAACTGCCAAGAAAATTATTTGGGGCATACAAGCTAATTTTAGTGACGTTTTAAAATTAATTTTAACATACAGTCTATATTATTTTATGAATGAATTCTGAAGCACTGCATGTCTAAAACAGTGGTAGACATTTTTATCTTGAGAGAGCAATTACATCTACACTGTAGCTATCAAAAAAAAAATTAGCTTCACAAACATTCATAGGCAAACAGTGAACTCTTCAAAACTGGTATTTTACTTGCACATAGAAATGAATATAGGTAAAAGTCCACCATTTTTAAGAGTCAATACTCCAACAACTGATGTTGATTACACGGCCTTATAGGAATGGTAATCCCTATTGATATGTAGTTAAAAATAAACAGATAATTAATTCTTTCTCACATTATGAGCAGGGCAGCCAAGCTCTTCATGGACAATTACAGTAGTACACATAAACAGGCATAAATAGAACTTTACTGACCTATTTAGAAGTACGTACATGCTGCATGTATCTCAGTAGATACCAAATACAAAATACTGCTGCCAGAGATGGCTTGGCTTAAGTTGTGTCTTCTCTATTTTTTAAAACAAAATATCTAACTCAAGTAGCTGCATCATTGTGAAAATCCTTGAGGACAACACATTACATTCTTCATCTCAAGTCAAGGTCAACAATACTGGAAGTAGAAAAATAAATTCACCAAGCTAAGAACCACCTTGGCCCTCTCTCCATTCAGACCTTGTAAACACGTACCTGACATAAATATGCTGCTGCAATATCATCTTTCTGAGAGAAGCAGAATCATAGCTAAAAATACAGGCTTTACTTTTGAAAAAATAATATATTGTTTTAACAGTTTAAAGAGTTATCCATGAAAGCACACTGAAACTTCCAGCTCAGGCATGTTGCAAATCAGTATAACACACGAGAGAACTTTTATAACAAAAATGCCTCTCGAGACAGCGAAAAGCATTCTGGCCTTCAAGGCATGACAACAGGGGGGAAAAAGGCTACAATGACCAGGTTTGGCAATCTTGGTATAGACAAAATTATTGAGTCAACAAATCTGAAGTCAGAAGTATGCTTAGCCACAGATGAACGCTTGTATTTTTTTCAGCACACATCTGGCCCACAACTTGAACCAGATAAGCTTGTTATGCAAATGATGTTAGCCATCAGGAAGGAGGTAGATAATGAAATTACTCTAAAGCTAACCACTCATCACAAGGGTGACAGAAACATCAGGCAAGGTCCTAACATATGGATAAAAGGCAATATGGAATTTATACAATTGCTGCTTTTAATTTATCATAACTAAGCTGTCACAAGGCAGGCATCATCAAATACGTAACTAATGCACATAAATGAACCAATTATCAGTAATGGCTAAAAGGTTTGTAGTTGTATAATTCAATGTTTCATTATTTAATATTTTTCTAGAAAATCCACTAGTGTAAATCCAAGCCCCCATAAAAATATTTTGTAACCTCTGCTTCATTAACAACCTTAATAACACATGCATAAGAATGAAGCAATGTCACACAGAGCTCCCCCTTCAGTGTTCTCTTGCAGGTTGCTATAAAACCAGCAAATCTATTACAATTGTTGCATTTCTTCATGTTAAGAGACTGCCTGTGAGTATGCTTCCTTACTTCATTATGTGTGTTGTTGTAAAAATTAAAAGCAAGGTCTGCGAACTTGCAGATGTTGCTCGTGACAGGAAATGATTAAGTAATTAAAAATCAATCTGATTAAAAATATACAATTTGAAGATATTATAAACTCAAAGGACAAGCTTAAAAACAAGTATAGCTATGGAGTACTGAAGTCTGACTTCTGTTATGAACAATGCACGCTGAACTAAAGGACTGAACAAATGTTAAACTTGATTTGTCGTACTGTTCTCGAACTCAGCAGGGACTTCTAAAAAGGAAGAGCCCAAGAAAGAAAAACCTGGGTACCAATGCAGAGGCACAATGTTTCCGAGAAAAGAATGTAATCTTCATACTTAGCTGGTGCACTGACTCTGTAAAGCACAAGCTGAACATAACCCACTAGCGCTAGAGTTCCCCAAAATACAGTGTACTGTCCATAAATACTGTAAAAACAATGTTTCTCTACGATAGAATGGAATTCGTCCATCACGCAGTGACTTCTGCAGTTAACCACCGATTCCACCACAGATTACAATGTACACTGCTGAGTGAAAAAGGACATGCGTTATGGAGAGACATAACTCAGGTCAATCTGCTTTAAAAGGATGTACTTCTACTACCCACACTGGAAGAGATCCTGAGTCATGCTGCAGTAATGATAGTAACGGCCTTCCACTGTAGGCTATCACAGTTTGCCTCACCCTCCTGCCTGATTTAAAGATCAGCATAGTAAATAAGAATATTTCTCATGAATTATTAAAAAAATTTTCATTAATCTTTCTACTTTTAACTTCTTCTAAACTGGGAAGACACTACCGCACAACTGACTGAAAAAGTTAGCAGGTATGGATATTGTACTCCTCCACAAGCAACTGTGGATACATCGAGATGAGACAGATTAAAAATGGAAACATACAGGTTTTCAAACCTATCTTGAAAAGTCAATATTGGCAAGCAGTGTTCAAAGTATTTGGCTTTCTGAACATTGTAAACTTCCCAGTG
>VXAL01004748.1:36850-59654 GCA_013399475.1 Chauna torquata
AGCACAGTAATGAAGGCTTCATTTACCTGCAGCTGTTTCAAAGAGAGGGGGAGGAGGGAAGATGAGTTGAGTTTACACAATTTAAATCCTGATGGACCACTTTGAAAGGGAAACATAATGCAATTTTAACAGACTCTAAACAGTCTGCTTCATGCATGCTCACTTAATACTGAGCCAAGACATTCTTAAAATTTCAAGCAGGGAAACCTACTCTGGTTACCTTGGTGATAAACTAAAGAGAAAAATTGCACATAATTGTTGCTGATGTCACTGCTCCGAGTTGTTTCCAAGGTTACAGAGTATCTCAAATAATTGTGATGTTTCATTTCTAGACTGTATTGAAAGCCCATTTTTCTGTTCTCAGTAAATTGTTTAGTGCTGCTGGTAATCTATCTAAACCTTATCTAATAAGGCATCAGCAGCCTCTCAGCAACCTCTAGTAATGATGTAGACTTATATGTTGAAAGTGCAGCTATCTAGTTCTGTACTGAGCAATTTGAGTCCTGCATTATCTCAATTATTTTTAGCCTAAGAATCTATTTCCATAACAAAGTATATTAATCAATCATATAAAAATATCTGAACAGTAAATGTCTTACTGCAAAGCAATATTACATGTGAATTATCTACCTGGAAGGAAGCTGTTCTCTTCGCTGAATAGTGGAAAATAGTGGAAAATTGGCTGTTAACTATTTATAACTGACTGATTTTCCCACTCTGCCTTCAAACTCATTTTAAATGCAGAGCACAAGTGCTTTCCTGCAAAAAAAGATTCAGCCATGCTACACCTTCTCCATTACAACCTCTTGTTTACCGTGTATCGTAGCAACAGCCTTCTTAAAATCAGTAATTGCTGTATGTAGGATTATTCTCTTGTCCTCACAGTATTACTGCCACAGGACAACTACAGACAATATTGCTAACTAAGCATATAAGTGCTTCCATATAAATTGACAATAAACTGGGAGTTTCGAAAACATACTAAAACCAATGTATTTTTCATTTACATAACTAAGGCAAGATTTTGTAGTTAACTTTATCCCATAAATCTAACTAAGCCAGATCTAAAATCCGCACTTCTCCTGAAGGAGACAACAGTTACACGTCCATCTACCACCTCTCCTTGTGCTGGATGCGCCTTTCATCACTTGACTGCTCTCAGACTGCAGGGCTTGACCTTGTCAGCATGAAATTTTCCACTAGAGCAAAACAAAATGGCACTTACTCTATCTTAGCTGTCTGCTACTACTTATGCAATGGATTTTGAAAAGTAGTAATTTACTTTAGAAACTGGTTGACTAAAACAGTTTATGTGCATTTAATGCATGAAATGAACGACATATGCAGTCACTAAAAACATCTGCTAGGCATCTCAGCTTCTACCTAGAATTCTGAGGGGGTTAGAGTGCAGAGCTGAGAATAAAACAGGATACGAGAGGTGATTCTTTTCTTGTTTGCTCAGAAAATGGCTGAGAGCTGGGGCATGTTTATTTTCATGATTATTCATTTGAGTTTCTCAATGAATTCATTTCAGCTGCACACATTTTAGCTCTTCTGTGTGTAATTCCCATGAATGCTCTAGCTACAAATATACTGGCAGGAATGTTTGCTGAAACAGCCTGTTTTAAATAAGCACTGAAGTATATAAATATAAAACAATGCCCTTCTATTTGTAATTGCCTGCATTCACTAGAAAGCCAGTTGGAAGAGAGACTCTCAACCAATCACAAAACAGCAACTACTACACAGGCAAAGTCCTCCCTAACAGCTGAAACAGTAAATGCTTATAACCCACTATTCAACAAGCCACAGAGCATGAATCACTTGCTGAAATTAGGCTGTGAATACATCTGAACAAAGAATGCAACTGCAAAATCAAATTCTATTTGTTCACAATTTATGAAAAGGAATAGAAAGAGAAAATCGATGAGATAACATATGCAACTGTATAACTGTTTATGTGATGACTAAATAGCTAAGGAAAGAGAGGAGAGAAATTGCACCAAGATGATTTAATTCTAGCGCTGATTCTCCACTGTCTCATGTAGTATACAGAAAGTGTTTACAATATTTTACCACCTTTTCAAATATATTAAAATGGTATAAGATAATGGGGAACAGACCCCAATTTTGCTATGATATGTCTGCTAACTGCATACACTTCATTTTTTAGATGTATTGCCAGACTTAAAAGACTGGTTATCCATACATATTTGATATGGTCTTATATACAAACAGCTCTCTCTACTTTTTAGACATAGACGATGTAATGAAAATAATACTACTACCAGCCACTCTTTACTCAATTCAACCCTGGCACAGATCTGTTCAGGTATTCAGGTCTGATTTTGAAACTCTAGGACACATTTGACTTTTACCAGTTCATATATATACCTGCTGGAAATAACTTAGTAACAAATAACTTCTATACATCTTTACAAGGGCTGAGTCCCTAATTGAGAACATTTTGGCAATGTTGTAAACTGTGAGACAATGGGATAGAAGTAACATTTAAACATTTTGTCCTCTTAGCACAAAACTCTTTCCCCATTGAATTAATACATGCTTTGCCAGATCATACAAACAAAATGCCAGGACATTCAGCCATCTCACTCCTTGGCTTACCTGAATATTGACGTGGTTTTAGAATTGCATCATTGCAGAAAACACCCAATAGCACATGAGCCACTACAGCCAGGGAGCCCTTTGCTGTAAGATTTTCACATTCCTTACCACCATACGATTGAACATAGGTGGTCAAAGGGTAGGGCTTGCCTACAGAGACAAAAAACTTATAACCTCTCATCAGACTCTCTGTTCACCAAGGAAGAACCAAGAAGCATTATAAAGCTTTAGAAAAGTTCTGACAAGAACCCTGAAATTATTCAGTAAAGAACAGATGAGGGGAGAGCAGTGGGTATAGTCTACCTTGACTCAGTAAGGAAAATTTGGTTCAGTTTCTGTCAGCTGTCAGTGAGCCTAGAAAATTGCTCTAAATTTACCACTTCCCTGTAAGCAGGATAGTAAAGAGATCGTGAAACATCAGAGCTTTGCAACATGGTCTAAAATCCTCACTTTCCACTCCTATATATACCCACCCTTTCCAGACTACAATGTACAATGTACATTATTTATTTCCTCTTTGCCACAATACTTTTCATAGCCATGAATTTTAAATTTATTTAATTTTAAATTTTAGCCATTTTAAATTTTCAAACCATTGCTACCTGAAGAGAGAGTACTGATATGATGTAACACTTCTCACAATATGGTTTGAAGAATTTAGGTGTCTATTTTACTTTAAAAAGCTGAGGTCTAATAGACGATCTTTTACTTTGTAATATTTTGCCAAAACAGACACACCTAAGTAGTGGCAGCAGATGGATGAGGTTGAAAGTATCAACTCCCAAATTACCAACTTTGCTAGGCCACCTTCCGTTCATAATTTAGACCCTTCTGTTGGAGATTTGAAAATATATTCCTAGACAGATGACATGTTAACAGAATCGTTTCATGGTTCAGTGTCTTCTCAGTATGATTTATCTCTATCTGTAGGCACTGGAGGTCTCTTATCAGGAGATTTATGATTTTGATCCAAGAACTCCTTTTGATGACGGAGAATGTGCACATCATTGCAAAACAGAACATTAACACTTGCTCTAAGATAATGCTTCCTTTCTTATTAGCATTGTTAAGAACAAGACTCATGCACGTAGTTTCACAACTGCTTCCAAAACAATGCACATTCATATAATAAATGTTAGTGAATGAGAAAGGTTTTTTAAATTTACATTAGTCCATGAACACGTATCTCTTTCTCTTCCAAATCCACACAATACATACACAAATTAGGTTCAGAAGGCTAGTGTCTAATGAAATACCTCACTTAAAATTTAAATGACATTTTCTTCTTCACTCCATCTTTGCTATCAGATATTTGCTGCAGGCACTGTACTCTCTGTAGGATAAGAAAAGTGGCTAACCACTGGAAAAAAGCATCTGGCCAACAGCTCAGGCCATATAATCAAAAATATGAAGTTAATACTTCACATCTTAAAAAAACCGCAGTATTTTCAGAAGTGCTTAGCATCTAGCAGCTACTGTGAAACAATGGTCAGGTTTTCAGGGGAGTGCAGAATAGTGGAGCCACCTTTTTTTCATGCCTGACTTGAGACATTCAGTAAATACTGAGTCTACACCTGCCCTCTGAAATTTAGCTTTTTTTTTTTTTTTTTCTTGAGATAAATTCAATCTCTAATCATGTTTTCTTTTGCTGGACTCAATGAAAAGAAAGCTTTTTTTTTGTTCTGTTCAAACAGATTTATGGTAGCTGCAAGACAGAATTCTAGATGTGAGAAACAGCATGTGTGTGTGTCTGGTTCAGGACAAGGACCAATACTGTCAGGTCACCAGCACACATGCCACCCACCTAAAACTGCAAGCAGTTGGTTAGTAGTTACAGTTTAAAACACACTGAAAATGGAGGACATGAAGCAACACATCTGTTTGCAGTCTTTCAACTACTGCTATTTATCCATCAGAAGTATTTATGGGCCTTCCACTAGNTAAAGAAAGGCAAAGCAATCAAGACAAGACAGTTGCTACTCATGTTAAGGAGATGTAGGAGACAGACAGACAGACTTGATTGAGGCCTTGTTATCTAGAATGTCCTGTTAAGAACTATCTTCAGTCAAAAAAAGCACTTTCAGGAGACAGGATCTTGTTCAGAGACAAAAGTATCTGAATTTTTGTCCAGCAATGCTGTAAGGACAGAGATGTGAAAACTACCAAATAAAAACAGTTATGAAAATACAGAGCTAAAAAACTCAGAGCACTGACAGAGAATGCAAAAATTCAACATGCTGGTGCCCGTTCAGAATTTTCCACATTATGAACTTCTGTCTTCTGGACCAGCCTCCAGTCTCATTTGTCAGCTCACAGGGCTGTCACTACAAGCCCTGTTGTTTCCTTATACATACTAGCTGGCATGGAGAACTGTGACTGAGAAAATCCTAATTTCAACAGTTTTTCACTGAGATATATACCTAGAATAGGACAGAGAGAATGTTTATAGCAACTACAATGTTTTATTGTGAGATACATTGCTTTCCACTAATGTCCTCCAAAGAAGGGAACATAAAATATTTGAAATAGACATGAAAAAGACAGCTCTGGATTTAAACGGGGATAAGGGGCCTCCTCTCCCAACAATGCCATATGACCCAAACACTTTGGGGTCCTATGATGTATCCATAGACATGCTCCTTTGCAGAACTCTGATCCTTTCAAACTGGTGTTTTGTTCATCCCTGGCCCAAGTTACAGAATTAAGACATGGACCTGTGTTAGTTGGAGGTGATTAGCTAAACAGAAGTCTTAAGTTTTGAAATAAAGATGTAATTCCTCCACAGAGCTTCCTGGGGGACTGAAATCTTAACTATGCTTGGCTGAATATTTTATTTTCTAAAGCAATGTCACTCTGACCTTCCCTTCTGTGGTTCTAACTGTTGTATAGAAAGAATAGAAAACTGTAGTTTGTTACCTACTGGAAGAACATTTAGGCTTTGTAACTAGTACCACCTGAATTTAATACCTTATTTGCTTCTTATTTAGAGAATGTAAAAAGTGTATGATGTTTGACTACTGTTATCTTTTCCCATTCTCTTGCATAAAGTAGCACATGAAAACCATAAAATCCCATTTGTGTATCATCTGCTAACATGAGCTGAGCTCTACACAGAAGGTGTCTCCAAAGATCTTGGGGTTATAAAACTGCTGAGACAGAGTACAAAGTCATTCATTCATTGGTTGATTCAAACCCTGAAAAGTCAAAGTAAAGACTCACAGATCTCAGTTCAATTCATTTAAGACTAAGTTCTAGCTCCATAACTAATCAAGTTGATACTCAATGCCAAGGCTAGTGGCACAACTACTGGCTGTCTCTAGAAAAAAGCCAACAACTAAACTGACAGAAACTATTTTAGTTCCCTGCTTGGGAATGGAAGAATTCTCTGGAAACACACATACAGATTTCTGTATCTTCCTTTGGCAACTTCACCATTACTAACATTTTAAAGTATGTTTGTGAAAGCAGATTATTCACTCCTTGAAAATAAAACTTATAAACTATTGCAAAGTTTTCTGCTAATGTAAAGAAAAAATGCAGAACAAAAATCAGACCAGTTTAGCACATAAAAGGTAGTATAAATAGAAAGGTACAGATCTATTGTAATCAAGAATGTAAGGGAACAAGGAAACAATTTCAGATAACTCTGCCTGAGTGATGTCATTTACTGTGAATGGCAATTTCACCCCTTCTTCTCCAAACTAAGGTCAAATCAGTCCAATTATCAAAAATTATCGTGGGAGAATACATACAGAAATTAAGTATATACAGTAAGTCAGTAACACATGACATTTATTGCTCAATATTCTCTATAGATTTTTATGCTTCCAGATAAAACGGAGCTTGACAGTAGGGTACCAAAGTCACACCATAACTATGCAACATGCTGTGGTGCCATTTTGTTTTAGTGCATTTAGTACATTAGTAACTGAACAACAGCTGAAACCTGATTTGCCAATTTCACATCAAACCACAAGAAACCAGAGCTGAAAGAGGAGCGGTTATTAACAAATTAAATAACATATGTCTCTGTCAGAAACTAGAGTATGGCTACTTACACAAGTCTGGAGTTGCATAAGGTTATATCACTTCCTGATCCAGGTCTTGAAGCTAAATCCAGAATCCCAGAATTAGAAATGTGCATCTTAATATTCAGCTCCACTGAACTCCAATATTAACGTAGCTTGAATAGCATATTACAGTTGTGATGTAACTTCAGAAACTGCTAACCTCCTGCTAGTGGCCATTTTCCAGGTGAAAGCAAAGCCTAGCTGACCAGGATCTCTGTTCTCGCTATACCCCTGAGGTGTGGTAAGCTCTAGGCTTCAACTGAGAGCAATGCTGTCACCATTCATGAATTGACGGCAGTCAGATGAGTTAGCCCTTCCTCCATCTCACCAGATGTGCAGAATTATGGTTTGATTTAAACCTTGGTGGAGAAGAGCTCACCACATGGAGAGCTCAGCCAGGTAGCCTCCTATATAAAGCAGGAGGAGGCAGGTGCTACTGGCTACCACCCCTCAGCTGAAACAAGAGTTCTGGCTGCACATGTATGCTGCCACTCATTAACCGCACCCTAACCTAAGCTGTTTGATTGCAGGGATCCACAGAGCAATTTTAAGACATAAGGAGTCCTGGCACAGCACAAATGCCTCTGAAGATGCAACAATTGCTAGTTTTATTTAAGAAACTTGTTGAGTCCAGGGTTTAACTGCAGTCTCACTGAGCCAAAAAGTAAGGCTGAGCACTTCAGATCAAAATTATGATGCAGAGAAAGTCTTGGGCAAGAAACTGAGAAGCAAGAACATGTAGCTGCCAAAAAAAACAAACAACATGAGCAGGGTTCCTTTTCTTTTGATTGGATCTTACAATGACGCTAAGTCATGTGGTAAAGGGAAATAGGGATAGGCTGTCCCTGTACTCTCATAAGGCAGCCAAGGGCTATCAAACAGAGCTAGCAAGTGGCATACAAAAATAAAAGGAGGGAGTTCTTCCAGTAAAATATAGCTAAACTGTAGACTTCCTTGCTACTACATGTTATAGCAGATAAGAACTTGTATTGAATAAATTCAGAGATGAGAAACCTACTCTAGAATACTAACTGCCTGAAATGACCAACTGGCTTAACATTTGCATTTACAGCTTTGGACACAGACATTATCATGAAAGCAGAAAACGTAAAGATGCCAGATCCCCAAGCTTGGAGGATTTTGAATTGAACAGTCATGGAAAGTCAGCTGCAATATAGTAGTTTACTTCTAAACTATCAAACTGCTATATGAGAGTGTCCTGGTTTTGGCAGGGACAGAGTTAATTTTCTTCCTAGTAGCTAGTATGGTGCTGCGTTTTGGATTCAGGATGAGAATAATGCTGATAACACACCGATGTTTCAGTTGTTGCAGAGCAGCGCTTACACTGAGCCAGGGACTTCTCAGCTTCTGGTGCTGCCCTGCCAGCGAGGAGGCTGGGGGTGCACCAGGAGCTGGGAGGGGACACAGCCAGGGCAGGTGACCCAGACCTGGGGGGTTGGCCGGGGACATGGGGGCAGCCGCTGCTCAGGGACGGGCTGGGCATCAGTTGGCTGGTGGTGAGCAGTTGCATTGTGCATCGTTTGTTTTGGATATTCTTTTATCATTATTATTATTATTTTTCCCTTCTTTTTCTGTCCTATTAAACTGCCTTTATCTCAACCCACGAGTTTTTACTTTTTCTCCCTGATTCTCTCCCACATCCCAAATGGGGGGAGCGAGCGAACGGTTGCTTAGCTGCCTGCTGTGTTAAACTGCAACAGAGGGGAATGCACCTTTTGGCCATATTTACTCTCTCTCTGAACTGACTTCAAACAAGTACCAGGAGAGAAGCTCTGTCTCCCATACCCCAGGTCCTTATGCCATCCAGCACTCATCATGGTCCACTTTATCTAATATGAATGCAGTTACCAGTAGCAGAGTATAGCTATAGCTCATAAAACACAGAGCAGAAGGAAATCCCTTGCCTCAAAAATTATAAAAGACTGCTAACATTCTATTTAGTAAACGTATTCATTATGTATTTCATCAAAATAGACACTTCATCTTGGTTTTGCTGTCATACAGAGATACAACAGCAAATAGGGCAAGAGAGAAACTACAGACAGAAATCAAAGCCTCCATGTGTCTTATTCTATGTTTCATCCTATTGCTTGCTGTTACTTTATACCATTGATATGACTTCTGTTCTCTTAAGCTGTTTTGAGCGCTGATAAAATTTATAGATACTGCTTTAGTAATCTGAAGCCTCCCTTGCTGCCCTTATTGCCAGGGTCTGTTTTATACTCGTGCAAAGGACACAAGATGAACTGCTGCTTCAGTATGAATAATTTTGGAAGGAGTGTTGGCAGTTCATGTCTGGGCTGGGGAGAAGGAGATAACTATATGATGCAGAACCTAGCACAACTGCATCTGCATATAAATAGACTTAATCAGAAATGCAAATTGCAATCAGAAGAAATTTTAAAAGCCTGTGATAACTGAGCAGATAACAAAAGGTCAAACTCTTGTATAGCTGAAGATTTTAAACTGTTATCAGTCAGTGGTGATTCTTTCTTTATAAGCAAAATGTGGAAAAGACAAGTATACGCCAGTCTGTAATCAATGGCGGACAAATTCTTGATATATTTCTCCTATTATTACAACTGTTCTGTTGTTAAACCCCATTTTACACTGTATATCTCAACTTATTCAGGAAGCATCAATAAAATGAAAACAAAATGAAACCAAAAATAGTCTGCATGAAGTAATGCAGTTAATTTACACGACCACACATGGAAGCAATTTTCTATCGCCTTCAATGTGTGAAGATCTGGATTGTCATATCTCAACATCCTTGGGTAAATGAAAAAATAAATGACAACTACTGTTTTGCTGAAACTGACAGACTGTTTCATAGCATTGTCAAAATACTGTGTTTTTCTTCCACATTAAAAGCAGCCTGAGACTCTACAGGAATAACATTGAAAAAAAATATTATTCAACAGTTTCATATGTTGGCTTCTTCCTCTTCAGAAACAAACGTTTTTTATCAATAGTAGCTAAGAAAAATACCTTTGAAGAGAGGTACCTAGATATTATATGATTTTACATTCTAAGACGAGAATAAAATAAATATGTAATTATACATCATTTCAAGGATGTCTAAACATAAATTGTTGTGGAAGCCAGGCTGGAAAAAAAAAGTCTTAACATTATAGCTTTTTAATGTGATTTCCTATGAGAGATTCTTAGTATTTGAAGCGAAAATGTTTACCAAATATCTCTTTCACTTCACTAGATTGCTTTTGAACTAGTGAGTGAAGAGAGCCATCTAGTGTCATACCTTGGAATTTTAAAAAGGGTTTTCACTGGATGCATGTCAAATAAAGGAGGGTCGCCATCCCCCAGTTCAATAGCTGTTATTCCCAAGGACCATACGTCACATCGAGCATCATATGAGTAGTCATACTGCTGTTCACAAGCAATGACCTATCAGAAAACAAACAAAACAAAACAAACAAAAAAAATGCATTAACCTAATGCACAATTCAGGCTATCCTAGTGTGACACAAAAGTATTTTACTGAGTCATGTCTAAAATCCTAATTAGCTTTCAAATCCATATCTTTGCCTGTATACCCCCGTTGGGAAAAATCCCACAAAATGTAACAGTAAATTAGAACTTCTCTTAGGTGGTTTCTTTTTTCATTAAAAACAATCTGCCTTTTTTTTTTTTTTTTTAATACCTTAAGCTCCATGGAGTGCTTCAAATATCTATACAAAGAACATCACTCTACTAAATTCTGTTTTTGAAAGCAGTTCCCACAGAAACCAACGCAATAGCGAGAATACTATTGATGTTATTCTTACTAACTTCTATGACTATTCATGAGGACAGGCTGATTTGCACAGCTGTTTTTTAGATAAGAATATTCCACCATTCATTTCAGCCAATTTCATTTTTTTTTTTTTAGTTTGTCTCTACTAGGTTTGAGCAGTAAAAAAAAAAAGTCTTAATTAACATACCATGTACCTTGTCTAAGACAAACTGAAGTTAACAAGAATCTTTCCTTGGACATCAGCAGTTTTGCATCACAAACTTGATGCACACTTCCAGTTAACTAATTGTTTGCATTCTAATCATACGCTAACCATTAGATACAAGCTGGTAACAATTCTGCATTTGAACATGAGATTCAAACTAAAGTTCAAATTTAGCCTTTATCTTCGCAACAGACTCAAGCAAAGATCACAGCTTCTTTCGTCTTCTCAAATCTCATCAGTTACACCAACTGCTTTGAAAATGTCAGATCCCTACATATGCTAATATCTACTTCCATAATTTTTCTCAGAGTTTTAGGTATTGTTGCTAATTTGTATTTGAGATAACCAGAAACTTCTGATAGCATGTCCCAGGGTGGCTGTATCTATGTTCCTATATGAGATTTTATTTTATTTTATTTTTTAACTTCTGTGTTACTTCTCAGTTCTGTGTTAGGGCTTCAGTTTCAGTTTAGGGCAGTGCTTTGCAGAGGTACCAACCTGCAAGTCAGCATCCCAGCTAGCTGCTGGCAGACAGTTGCTCACAGCCAGTTGTTAGAAAATCTCTCCTGCAGAAGATCCTGACTACAACTCAGCCTCTCAAATACTTTCTCCATAATCTCACCTAACAGGGGTGCTCCAGGTTCTATTCAACACGTCCATCAGACCTGTCCATCTCTTACTCTGGAACTCATGACCCCATCACTTACTTTATCAGAAATCAGGGGCGTTGCACACACCGTTCAAAATACTACAGCAATGTATATGATTTTTTGGGGGCAGTTGGTCACTAGTTAATTCCCTTCTCTTCAACAGAATGTCTTGAGTGAAAGCTCTGAAATATTTCTTAGTTCCTTAAAGAGTTCATTATAATCTCAATCTCGTCCCAGAGATTCCTCATCTCCTGAAAAAGATAAGTTTTACAGTGCAGTAGACAGACGCTATGCAACTCGATCAGACAGCTTTAAACCACCACCCTCATTTCAGAGGCCCACATGATAATTTCATGTCCTTATACCATGCCTTGTTCCAAAATATATATATACCATGTTCCCAAAGCATCTGTATACTCAAGGACACTTTTTAAAAAACAAAACAAACAAACAAAAAAACCCCACAACTCATGCAAGTCAGCTTCTAAGGCCATGACTCAGAGGAAGCTGGAAGTGGCTTATCCATATGTGACTAATGAAATGCACTGTGTTCTCCTTCCTTTTTTAATACATGAAAAATAGTTAATTGCTTAGTTGAAAAACTGCTAGAGCCCATCTCCTCATAGTGACTATCTCAAAAGTTGCCTGGTTCTCATCATTGTGCTGAGTCCTTTGCAAATACTTGGCTATTTGTTCTCAAACTTTACGAGGCAGATGAATATATTTTCGTTTTCAAGGGAAGAAAAAGAAGCATCTGCTCAAGGTCACACAGGACATCAGCAGCAGTGCCAGAAGCATAGCTGAGGTCTCCCACATTCAAAGACACCACCACTTTGTACTCTATGAGCACATCTAAATTGCTTCTAACTACAGGCCAATGGCAAAACTTGCTACGTATGTCAGACTTAGAAATTTTAACAAGCTACACCAAAATAATACAAGCATCACAGGGCTTTGCATTCATGTTGGATGATGAAGAGAAAGTATACTGGCACTGTTGGCTAAAAAAAGAAAAACATCTTTGAGCTTCTCTCAGCTTCGCAAAGTATTACATACCAAACAAAGAGAAAGGAATGAATGAAGCATCTCTGGATGCCCTGTGCTCCACCACTAACAGCTACACCTTCAGTAAATATGGTACACAGTGGTAAAATGACACTATTGCAACATACTGGCACTCTAATGAAGGGGAATTAAACACTGTCAGATTCTCCTCCATTCTAACATCAGAGCCTGAAGTGATTCTTTTAGAAAAATACTACCCTTAATCTCCATTCTCTTTGTTTCCAAAAGTTCAGCTAATGGACCTTGCTACCTAGTACCTCTTAGATATATAACATGACTACAGTGAGATCAACCTCACAGAAAACGTACAAAATGAACTGCTTTTCTGACACTGAGTATGCAGCGTGTATACAACTTTAATGATCACTTAGGTTTGAAATAAGTTTTAAATTTCTGTGAAACATTATTAGAATCTTACCATCTTATGCACCACTTACAGAAGAACCACTGGCACAGATTTTAGTTTTCAAAGCAAGAGTCTGATTTTGCAGCCTTTTCCTTGATGAAAGGTGTACATGGACAGTTTGCTTTATATGTTGGCTAGCGGACAACTCTACCTCAAAATCTAATGAAGAAACAGTTCTCTCAGTCATGGTTCACAAGCTGAGTCCTTGGGAATGCCCCAGTTCTGTCTTGCCTTGAAAACCACTGGAACTACCTGCAGAGCAAAGATCTCTGAAAGCCAAATAAAAAAGGAAAAATCCCATCGACTTATCCTTTATTATGTTCCTGTCTCTACAGAGAAGTCAGAGATACTTTTCTGGGGGGAACATCTGTCCTTTTCAGTCAGAGTTCTGGAGCTCAAACTTCAGCTTCTGAGGCTCTGCTGATTCCTGCTCTGCCCAGTGGGGTGTGAAGGCAGAGAGCCCAGAAGAAATGATCTGAAACTGAAGAACATGCTATTTCCTTTCTCTACCTTACGCAAAGACATCATCACATCTGTACCTATTTTATATTCAGCAAAATCCTCCCTTGCTGGTACAAGCTAAAAAGAAGAGGCAGTTTGCTTCCCAAAGCATCAGGGAATGATGTAGTTAAACTTGCGATTTGCCAGTGAATGCCATGGAAATAAGCACCAAGTCCTTCACTTTGGCACAGAGTGGTTACATGCACACAGTAGCCCAGGTTGCCAGGGAGACAGACCGTCACCTTTTGTACTAGCTGTAATTTCATCGTGGTTTCATGCCTAGTCATACTGCATTACGATGGAAAACACCTTAACATCACACAGTGAAACAGACAAGTCGATGGTAGTTGTCAACACCATTTTTGTTGAGGGTCACAGTGGGACAGGGTGAG
The DNA here is from genome assembly GCA_013399475.1 of Chauna torquata. Classification (NCBI taxonomy): domain Eukaryota; kingdom Metazoa; phylum Chordata; class Aves; order Anseriformes; family Anhimidae; genus Chauna; species Chauna torquata. Next base: position 50,543 of record VXAL01004748.1, read on the forward strand.
GTAGGGGACAATTCACTGGTCTGGCAAAAACAGCACATAAACAAATCAGTCACACTAACTGGAGGGCATTTAGAGAAGCTGGTGATTAGGCATTCTGTGCAATTTATAACTTCTACAGAAACAACACTTTACAGAAATACACAAGATGATTCACTCGCTGACAAGAAGAGTTTGTACTCAAGGATATAATTCTACTTGTTTTGAAATCAATGCAAAGATTTCTTTGAACTTCAAGTAGTTGCACAAGTAGATCATGGGTGGATGTAAAAGAGGAAAAACAATACGGAGAACTAGTTGTTACTTGTACACTAGACATACTGCTTATGGGCAGAAAGCAAGCTATACATATGTTCAGCTGAAGCAAAATACATCAAAACTTTTGAAGCTTACCTGGAATTATTAGAAGTGAACTTACTTCTATTTTGCCTCCGTACAGATAATGCATGTAAGAAGTATGGCTGCAAGCACACACAATACAGTAGACTGATAACAGTACAAATCTAGTACCTGGAGACAACTGCTACACAATTAGCACTGGTGACCCACCAGCAAAAGTGACTCTGGAGTTAAATTGTTGATGTTCCTGAAGAAAGGCAATGCTGTACTCAGCTGCTGTAGCTAAATAAGCAGCTTATGAGGTGTGTGAGCACAATGCTGAAAGCAGAGCACTGCATATGAAAAATAAACGTGGCACAACATTCTTACCCTTGCTGCAAGGAGAACAAAACTGCTAACTATGCAAGCCAAAATAAACCAATTGAATTTCTGTGTTCCATCTGACACTATGTAATCCAACTTATCTTCTAGATGGTAAACATAAAATTAAATATTGTTACAAATCCTATGCACTCAAAAAAAAAAAATCACAACTCTTTCACCACAGCATTTAGCAGCACTGGAGATATTGAATTATCCAGACCAAAGTTAATATATATGTATTTATGGTATATATAATACATGTATATATGTATACATGTCTATATAAATACACATGTATTTGTATCTCCCTCCTTTTGCCCCTCAAGCACATTCACACAATTAAAACAAGCAAATCTGTGGCTGCAATTGGTTCCATATTCCTCCATTTTCATAGCGGGATTTCAGTTCCTTGTTTATGATCATCATTCGAATTTTGCCATGGTGTATCAGAAAATGATTGTTGTTAAAAATGCTACCAAATAAAAAGTAATGAATATTTTAAATAATTTGCATTACTAATTATTTCATTTAATGTTGGTTCACTGAAAATTAATTATATATATAAACTAGTTGATTGTGTTTTAACAGCTGTGAGTAAATGAATTTTATTTTTATTTTTACCTCACCCAAGTGAAATATTCCTGAGACCATTAGACTGCTCTGATGGAAGGCTACATTTGTAGGGAAATGGAGTACCTCTTATTAGACCAACTGATCCAGAGAGGAAAAAAGATGAGCTTTTGAGCACATACCTGTTTTGCTTTATACCATGAAACCATCATGGTTTCAACACTACTAATAGTAATGTCATTGACATGTTTTATTACCAGCCCACAGAACCTAGCAGTAAGGATACACACTTCATATTCCACACAGATTTGTAAATGGTGTTGCACGAAGGAATTGAAAACACAGAGGCAATTCCAGCCTTATTAGTCAAAACATTTAATGTAGGGATCTCAGTGCAGGGCACTGAGGCACTAAAATTATTTTCTCTACTTTTGTTTTTTTAAAACTTTAAATACCCTACATAGAAGTTTTACAAGTCCTCCACATCTGCTGTTTAGGTTAGAATAAACAGAAGCATCTCCAGCCACTCCACATCCCTTCACAACACTATCATGTTATCAATGCATCTGCCAAGGTACTGCCCTTCCCTCTGGCTGCCACCCCCTCTTTCAACCCCCTCCTGCCATGCTGCCCCAGGAGGAGGTCCACAGCTCTCCTGGAGACAAAGGAGGAGGTGATGCATTCTGCCAGACCCCTGTCTGCAGAAAGAGCTTGCTGGTGCTGTTCTGCTGCACTCTCTGCCTCTCGTGTGCCATTACTTTAAAGAAACCTCTGTATTCCAAAATTTACCTTTCTGAATTCCCTTGCTTTCCTTTGGGACTGTAAGCAGCTTCAGTGCAACTCATTACTACTTCAGCTTGTTAAACTAGGGTTTGAGAGCCACAGAAAACTAAGAAAGGGGGAAAATATCCAAGGCAGAAACTGACATTTATTCCTTTATTCACTTCTTAAAAATCTGTGTTCCCAAAAAGATAACCTTTTTTGTATCATGCCAGTCAACTCTCAGAAGGTGGCATATCAGAGACACAGGTGTTTCAGTTATATGTGGCCATTTAGAGACCTAATTCGATCACACACTCTGCCATTGACCTGCTATAACAAGTTATTTCACTTTTGTGTCCCTCCTTTCTTCCACCCAGTCTTGCCCCAACTACCTAGAGCAATGGTTTCCACTTTTTTTTCTTCCCTGCTTTCCCACACTTACGTTGTAGCAATTTCTCCCTGGCATGCCTATACTGTTTACCACATGTGCCACAGGACCACACTCAAATCCAGTGCTGCATTTCAAGAAGATAGCTAATATTTCCTAAAAATAATTTCTAACACACCATGGCGTTCCACTGCTTTAACCTCCAGAAAGCAGGGATGTTATGTCAAAATGTACATCAAGTAGATGATTCCTTTATACCCTACACTTAACATACTACCAAAAATACAGTAATGTTATCAACCAGCATTGTTCGAATCACTATGTAACAAAAGTAATTCATACCATTTTTTCATATATCGCCATTTCTTATTTTTTCCCCACTAAATTTGTGGGATTTTCAAGTATTTCACAATTAATCCTGATGCCAAACACACAATTTTGCAGAAGCAGCAGAAATTTTCTCTATGCCTGACTGTGAAGTTTCTTCTTGAGGATGATTGGTGATTTTTTTATTGTTTTATTTTTTATTTTTTGAGTGCACATCTGTTTATGTTTTCAATCTTATTTCATTTACTGTAATTCACAAGGTAAAAAAATATCGTAGGTATAGCTAATTCAGTAATATATCTTATAAACTGTAAGAGAATAGTTATTACACCTTTGTGGAAGATGTTATGAGGAAATATTTTCAAAATCTTCCTTATTAAAGTTAGAGAAGGTACATAGTTCCTTACGTTTCTTTATCACAAAATACACATACTGTTTCACTGTACAACTGTTTTCAAATGACTTTCAGGGAGAAAAATGTATATATATTTTTGAAATCTATACTATTTATACTATCTATCTTAGCTGTGAATTCCTACAGTTCATTATAAATCAGCATTTACAAAAATTCCATTCTTAGTTGGCATTTAAAGGCATAGTGGAAAATGCGCACATCAGAAGAGCTAATTTTAGTTAATAAGGAATTACAGCAAAGAGACCTAGAGCTATTAACTGCATGGCGACCTTGAGTCCCATGAGGTAAGCAAAGAGCTGTCAAATAAGATATGCTGAAGTGTAGCAAAATGAGAATGTACTCAGTAGTTTCAGGGGAATGTATCACTGTACTTGTTTATTTAGAGTTAATTAAAAACATAAGCCCAGGTTAGTGATGGCATTATCTTTTCCATATTACTTTTCCAACTCAGTATTTAACTATACAAGATATATTTACTATTGAATGTTTAGGGGTTTGTTTGTTTGTTTTTTCGCAAATTTTTCATTTTCTGCAATAGAAAGGTAAATAAGAGAAATTAGCCCTAATCTACAGCTTCCAAAAAGAAGCTGTTTTTTTGTCCAAATTCCAGGGCCTAAATACAGTCCTTACTCTAATGAATACTGACTTCGATGGAAAAGTTGTTGAGTCTTCACAAAATGAGATTTTTCTCTTTATGTATTTTTCTACTACATTGCTACAAATGTCCTTTTGGTGCTTTTTATTTTTATTTTTTGTACTAGTTTGGTTGGCTTTTCTTTAGATCATGCAGAGACACAGATTCATACTGACTGCAAATATTATTCATTGTTTCAGTATTAGACTTATTTCACACACATATGAACAGATTTAAAGATAAAAAATACAAAGGAACACTGGAAAAAAAAAGGCAATTTAAGCTAGTCATCTATTGTTCTAACACTTCAGAAATTTATTGTGATGCTCAGATGTACTGAGTTTTATCCCAAGAAATATGCCTTGATTCAGGAGAGAAAAGGAAAATAATCAGTTGTTTCTGCAGCAGGGCAGGACAGTAACAAACACCCAAAGTACAGAGTTGACACAGCTTTAAATAATAGTGTGACTTCTGAAATCCCTCAAAAAACAATAGCAGAATAGAGCCAAGATTTTACCTCTGATTAACTCATTATTACAGAACTCATATGATACCTTTACCAATGTATCAGCTTTTCTTTCCTACTGTTATATGTCATATTTCAAAATGTAATTCTTCAAAGGATCGGCTATGTTTTTAATTTCATTCCTTCAGAACAATAAGTATGCATGCACCACTGTCATTTTCTAGCAGTTATCAATAAAATATAACATTGTACTCCTTGTGGTTTTAAATTGCCTTCAGCATCTCTTCAGTTCTTTCTGCCTTCAATTATCTTTTTCTATTTCTGTTCCCAAAACTAGAGTTGAGCCAAAGAAAACGTACAGATTCTAATTTAGCTTGTTTTAAGAGTCAAGTTTAGTTTCAAGAGTCTAGCTGGCTAGATCATGATAGCATTATGAAACTAAAATGTGAACTGGTAAATAAAACTCAGACATCAGAATGCAGGTATGGTTGTGTGCTTTTGTGGTATTTCGATTACTAGGGAAAAAGAAAATTTGCAATTCAATTCTGACTAGGTTTTGTCCAGTTCTGCAATGGAGGTTGAAAACAAGACACGTTAAGGTTTAGAACTAGGGATGTACAGGCAGTTCTGTTCCAAAGTTTCAGATCTGTTTCGTCCTACTAGCATTCAACACAATTTATTTCAGCATAAAAGAAGCAGCCTTCAGGTAACTTCAGGTGTTTGGCAACAGGCAGCTATAAACAACCATGGTACTTAAACAATTCTGCCTTATTTATCTTTTACTCAGTGTTCTAGTTTCTGCATGTCTATGTTTTCAAGTGTGAGACAATACTAATTAGGTTAAATGGCAATGATTGATTTCCAGTGAGTCTACTTTAAAGCTTTTCCATTCTTGCCAAGTTCATCACTTGCTTCCACACTGCCTAGTTTCTCTCTAAATTTTCATTTTCAGCAACTTTTCGGTGAATCCTGTGCTCTGCTCAAAACAAATGCTCAAGGACAAATCTTTCTGATCTGTCCTGTTACTGTTATTCAAGCCTCACAGTCATCAGGNTTCAGACCTGCAGGGTAGACTCTTCTCTCTATATATTAAAAAAATTGCTGCTAGAAAAAGTGTTTTTGTAGCTCCAATATACATTTAAAATTGCATACAGAAAGTAGCACTCCTGAAAGGTTAAAAACAAAACAAAGCCCAGAAAGTAGAAGAACAAACAGGAAAGAAAAAAAAAAAAAAAAAAAAGAGCCCTCTAAAATGTCCCAGTCGCTCAAAACAGTTAAGCTGCTGCTTTCCATTTTGACCAGCAAGAACACTGAGCTAAACAGGACACCTTATGACACCCTCAGCCACTGCTATTTTCCTATGATCTTCTGCTATTGCAAGTACCATATTGTATAATCTCTTTGATGCATTTTGCAAACTTCATCAAAAAACTTGATGTTTTTCCTTGTTATACAGACTGCTCCTTATCCAGGCTTATCTAGGGATTCTCATTTCCAGAATATTTGTCCTGTTTATATCTGGTTATTCATCCATATCTGAATATTTTCCTGTGGTTTACCCAGGAAAACATTCCGCCAGCTTCACTTCATCAGGTTTATTTCTCTGAAACACTCCTCTAGTCTCTTCCTTCAAGGCAGGCTTTTTAATCTCCCTCTCTATTTCCCCTTCAGATTAGGTCCATCTTTCTCACCCTTACATAAGATGAGGTCCATGATTGCCTTATGCATTGACTGGGGCTCTGTGTTTCACACAAAGATAGGAAAAGTCCAATTAAAAAAAAAAAAAAAAAACTTAAGTCTTCATGCTTGGTATTTCTCCGATTAATAACATTTCTTTCCTGTCCTTTAAGGTATTTTTTGATTTGACACAGATTCTACTCTATGTAAAAACCTTTAGGCAGCAAGATTTTTGTGACTGTTGAGTGCTTTTCTGCTTTTTACTGATCTTAGCACAGTTTCACATAGAAATCACTGTTCCTAAAAACCTGCTATCCAGGCAGAGTTTTTCAGCTTTTTTTTTTGCAGTTCTAAGCCTTCATCTTTTGCATAAAAATTTGGCTGTACGTTTTAAAAATACCAGAAAGGTATCCCTCGAAGTAAGATAAGCTGCCCCTCACACGTCAGTTGAAATAGGTCATTCATACGAACACAAAGAAAGCAACTGTAGTGACTTGAGCCTGCGCTACGCAACTGGTCATTTAAATGCTATTTCAAGAACAGCATAACGGGTATCTGAGCATCTTGCAGCAGTTTTGTAGTTTGGTACAGGCTATAAACCCTGATCAGTGTGGATCACACAGGCATGCAAATATGGTATGAATGACTATGCTTATGGTACTGGGTTGGTTACTTTGACAAATCTTTTCAGGAAACTATCCCTGTTTTGATGTGCTATGCACATAACATACATTGGTTACAAGTGTGCTGTATCTTCTAATCAAATCCATCTAAAGTCTCTGTTTATTTCTTTGGGTTTTTATCTTACCTTAAGAATGAATAGTTTCAAGCAGGATGGAAAATAAATTTGGTATGATTACTGCCTTTGGTTGTAATTATTGAAGCAAGACTTTATTGTAAAAATCACTTCTAATAATCTGAGTTCAACAAAATATTTCATAATATGTTCATTATTGTGTAGAGGAGTATTTTATAAAGGTTTCAGAATGTCTTCAATGAAGGTGATTCCATAAATAATGCTTGCACAGTGGTTTCTAAGGTATCTTGTGTCTCTTTTGTGACGTAAACTGGTTGTTATGGAGATGGTAAAATATCAACCATTCTTTGTGAGACTGTGCAAGATCAATTTTGGATCTGTTACAGCAGCTTCTTTTCTCTGCTCAGCTGTAATCAGCCTTCCTTAGCAATAGAAAGGGATGTACAAAAAGTATAAAGTATTTTAAAAAAAACAAATGTTTACCCAATACTTTAAACTGCTTGACGTACAGAAAAAGACCTGTGTGCACTTGTAACAGATGCGAATTCCATCCCAAATTCCCCCGAACTCAAATAAGTCTAATGGCCTTCAACATAACTGAGGCTACTGCTGTTATTTAGGTTCAACAGCTCACAAATAAACAGACCACTCCCTTTTCACCCCTATTTTTTTAATTTCATAATCTATATCTTATAAAAATATATTGCTTCTTACAGAGGGGACGGCAAAGATTAACATCTTCCGATCTTAAAATCTTTAATTAGATAAGTATCTAATTAATCCCAAATTTACAGAAAGTACATAAGGGACTTTTCTTTAAAAGTGTGTTAAAACCTTCTAGAGCTTCATGAAATAGAAGGAAAAGGGTTATGCCTGGGGAAAATTATATAAAAATACAGTCTAAGATAGGAGACTAGGAGCCATATAGATTATTTTACTCCATTTTTAATCTATGCCAGTCCATGAGTCCAAGTGTGCCTGTCCCCATTCAGTGACAGAATTCTGAACTTTAGGTTTTGTCACTCACAAACACAGAGTCCTTGTACCACTTCACAAAGTCAACCAGCTGTAACTATTGTCTGTCTGTGCTATTCTGTTTTTGAAATAAATCTTGTAAAAGCAAATAAACAATAATCAAAACATAAAATTCATTGTCTAGCACTGGCTGCTTTTTAAATCTGTGAGTAAACACTTGCTCAAATTTTACTAGAATATGCACCAATTGTTCTTTTCACCTTGACATCTCTCCCACTGCATTGACACTTGTAACTGTTCAGTGGGGAGAAATAATGTCTTTAAAAACAACATGCAAGGCTTTTTTGATGCCCTTTTTAACATTTTCAATCACCTACTTCTCTTCTACCATAGCATTTGAAAAATCTGTTTGTAGTAGTACGGATTACAGTAGACTGACTATACATGAAAGCTATTGCTCTTTCTTAGTAAACATTTATTTTTGTTTCAATGTTTACCTTCATACTGTGACTGATGCCATGATATATTCCATGTATATGACTACTTTGAACTATGCAGTGTTGTAGCTTATTGAAACACTTTATTCATTACAATTTTTTTGGCCTAACTACTTCACAAGACAGTCTGTGATTAAGGTTAAAGAACACACAGCTGAGTCAGGGTTTTTGCAGAGTCCTGTAGCAAGACAGGAACTCCTCCTTCCTTCACCCTGTATTTAGATGCACAGACAAGGACACCAAAACATACTCCCCTGCAGTAAGACCAGCAGGACATTCTGAATGTCTGACATAACACACTAATGGTGAAGGAGAACTAAATGTCCGAAACCACATTAAGATCTTCAAAACATAGACAAGTTAAAAATTACTACCAGATGCCATTCTTATCTACTATTACTGTTCTGTGTGCATACTTCATTTGAGTGGACATTAAATCCTCACTAATTTAAACTTCCCTTTAAATATGGGGGCTCTTTAGGCCAATACAGTAAGAGATTGGGATGAGCGTTATAAGTTTTGGCTCCTGCTCGCACACACAAATAGCATATTAACTACCATTTCTTTAGTATACCTTTCCTACACTCAGCAAACTAACCTTCATAACTGAGCAAACGAATCAACAAAAAACAGATCAATTAGCCAACTATAGAAAAACTGCATGTATTTTCTCAGATCAGAAACCCTACCATATGTAACGGAAATCATGAACATGTGCACAGATGCGTATTCACACTGCGTAAGACCTTACAGGACCAGATCAGTGTCAGAAACTTTAGCCCAGGAGAGGATCAGTCCCTGTATGTGTGGAACCTCAGGAGACCACAGATTTGTAGACTTCAGTTTCCCCCATCCCAGGCTCCCAGCTGTAGATCCCTATCTACTATATACCTGATAATTTTGTGAAGGGTTCCCTTAATCTCCCATATTGGAACTTTTTACCTA
>VXAL01004750.1:958-17253 GCA_013399475.1 Chauna torquata
GCACCATCTAAGAATCTGGAGGTGCTGCCCCTTGTACAGCAACGTTCACTAAAAAGCAGGCTTCCTGCTCTTTGTTACCTGTTGCAGATCCCTGCAGCAGCACTCCATTTATGCCAGAAGTTTCATGGGCCACAAGTTTGAATGAAATCTGTGACCTACTGAATGAAGTAATATTCACAAGCAGTAATATCAAGAGCCAATTAGGTAACCGATAGATCACTTCATTCTTTCCTCTNGAATTGACAGGTGCTATCATTGAACCCTGTAATTTCAGGCACTCACACTTCCACTAACACTGACAGAGATTATGCTAATTGGAAATACTCAATTTATTTCCACATATTCACATTCATGCAACACAAATTATCTTTTACACAACAAAAATTCTGATAGTAGCAAAAGGAATCCTGAATTTCACTTCATTTTTTGACTATTTATGTTATAAAAATACACATTTTTAAACTTTTTTCTTTTTTGTGGAACTTTTAACTGCAAAACGTAGGCCAACTTCATTTTTAAATCATTGGTGTTCTCACATATTCATAATGTGTTACTTTCAGAACAGAGTTCCAGTTGCTGCTACCTGTGTCAAAAATCAACATAAAAGCATATTTTCTTAAGCCTTTACCTAGAACAACAGGTAAGAGAAAATGGTGCCATGTAAACTCAATCAACCCTATGCAATTTCATCTTCTACTCTAAGTGGACACTCCACATTTGGGCTTCTTCACTTGTTTTATTTTGAATCAAGAACTTAACTTTGGAGGGGAAGAGAGGGGACAGAAAACTCAACTGAAATGGGCAAAACATGACTCTCTGCATATTATTTCATTTCCCACACAACTGGCAAATGTTGTCTCTTACAGACTAAGAATGACAAATTCCATTATATTACATACACAAAACCCGACATTTTGACCACTCAAACTTGACATAGCAATGAAGCTAAATGCCAACTAGAAAACATTTAATAAATGCTTGCAGGTTTTTAATGGTAACATTTCTGAAGCATGCGGAGGATACTACAAATTTCTTAGTGGTTAATGCCTTACTATTTGGAGAAGAAGGAAACATATTAACCCTATCTATTTCAAGAACTGCTAGAATAAAATTCCTTGACTCTTCAGTGTGCTAGACATGAGAACAAACACTGCCTGCCAGATGTGGTCCGACTGAGCTGCCAGAACAGCATCTTGGTAAAGGCCAAATGATCAGGGTTCTACTGAGGATGAATGTAAGGACAAACTGACAGATACAGTATCTGTATTAAGGTGGAACTCCGAAATGATTGTAGGCTTCCTTTCAGAGGGAAAACACATCCTCTAGCCCCTGTGAAGTGCACAGCCAGAGGACTGTATGTGCATTGCCTTTGTAGTAATCCAAGGGGTAAAAAGGAACCCAGAAAAGAAATCCTCCTCACTGCATTCACAGGGTCTATCTCCTGGTAGTGATTTGATTACAGGACAGTTGGAAGGAAAGCATACAGCCTTTGCCAGTGCTGGCAATAGGCAATGACGCCAAGTGGCATTACACACATTATCACTCAATATTTTATCATCTAAATTTTGCATTCACGTATTTTGTATGCTTGGAAACAACAGGGGAACTAGAAGGTTAAGGTATAGAGCATTGAGAAACTTTTTCACTCTGCTCTGTTGTTAAATGTTGGGGTATCTGTTGTAGCTAAACCTTTTGATCAAAACTTAAAAAAAGTGAAAATGTATCCAAGTTTAAATTCTGTCAAGAGGTTACAATCGTCTAGCAAAACTGCAGGCAGTCATGAACTGCAGGGAAATCACACAAAGTTCAACCTGAAACTGAGCCTATACAAATCAGTGCAGCTCCATACACTAAATTCACTGTGCTTATGTACGTGGGTGTAACCATTTTTTAACCTGTAATTCTTACACTGCTAGTGTTTTGACAAGCAGCAATTTTAGCTTCTGAAATGATAAAGGAAATACTTAGTGTATCATAAGGCACATTTCTTTTTACAGTCTTCACAGAACATCAAAGATTTTCATGGTTTGTTCTAAATCAATCTTTGATCTGATTTTATTTTTAAACTGATAGAGTTGATAGCATTCATAGACACACTTACGCTTATACTGGCTCAGACCACGCAGTCAGGTGTCAAGATGTCCAGTAATATCTGACTTGTATGTTCTATTTCTTTGCAAGGGGATAACTTCTTACCTTCAGCATACATTAGTTATGAAAAAAATGTAGCTCTACCAGAGAACTTATTCCTTTTTAACAGAAACCACCATATGCTATTCACTTACTACATAAATTCAGAGGTAAAGAGTAAGGAAAGGACTATACTTTTACAAAATAAACTGCAGTGTTTGTTTTCTTTTCCACAGCCACCCTTTTAATTTGTTCCTGTTGATTGGCTTTACATTTACTGTGAATTTTTTTTTTTAGTTGTGTCACAGAAGTACTGATAGTAATCAATTATGTTACCCCTCAAAATCACACAAGACACTAATTCCTTCCATTTAATTTCAGGTGCCCCCAAAATCTGAAGTACCTCCTTTTCTCCACTGACTACCTTACCTTATCCATGTATAATGAATCCAGACTCCAGTATATAACAGCACTATATTTCATGATATGTTTTACCATGAAGATTAATCCACTAATACAATAAAGTAGGACTCCAGCCTAGTAATTTGTCTCATATTTAAAAAAAAAAAAAAAGTAACGTTAATGATCATCATAAAAGTTCCATTGACTGTGGAAGAAGCAGTTCCCAAGAAGTGATAGCAGATGTTAAAATATATGCCACACAATACATGTACATAGCTTGCTAAAGAAGAAGAGGTTGCAAAATTCTACATAATATGCGATATATGTAGGTAAACATATGTTCTCTCAAATTGTAAAGTGTGTTAAGCAAAGCCAGAGATTGAATAATCTTAAATAAATACACGCAACACTTCAAAACCATAGTGACATAAAAAAAATCCTTTAGATTTAAGTAGACAAAGACATTTTCCTATCTCCTCAAAGGAGATGGGAGCTCTTCAATTTCTGCTGCCATGAGCTCAGTGCAGACATCCAGGGTACCTTTCATCCCTCCTCTCTAGACTACAAGATATCTTCAGTATGCCATCTAATCTTCTTCTGCTTCAGGAACTCCTTGCCACAGGTCCCTCTAGCCTTTTTTTGTTTGCTTGTTTTTGGTCTCAATTCCATTCCTGGAACATGATCCAGATTTTTCTTTGTTGACATTGTAAACCTTTTAACTCCTTTTGGAAAGACTGAAAGAAGTAAACCTAGGATGAGGCAAAGTTTCTGCTTTCACTTAGTACCAAGAGAACAAGCACAGCAATACGAAAAACAGCACAATGAAATTCAATGGTCCCAATAAAAAGAAAACACCAAACACTCTCATTCTAGGAGGTACCAGTAGCAGTGGTGTGAAAGACATGGGTGATAATTATGTAGTTTAAAAAAGTATCAAAGATGACCCTCCTACATTATTATTTGGTTTTGAGCATTACGCTTTCAGATGGATATCAAACAATGTGAAGGATCTGAGTGGAGAGCAATAAAAACATGAGAATTTAGAAAATATGATTTTGAGGAAAAACTGAATGAAGCATCTTATCTAACAGAAAAGACTGAAGGGGTGCAACAAAATCAAAACATTGCCAGTTTTCCAGTCAAGAAAGTGACAGTGATCAGTTCCTCATTTTCACGGGTAACAAAATAAGAAGAAATGTCCTTAACATGTACCAAGGATGCTAAAGAAAACTTTATAACTAGAAAGTCAGTAAAACATTGGAATGGGCTACAGTGAGAAGGGAATTTCCTTTACTGGAATTTTTAAAAACACGGTAGCAAAGTATCGGTGGAGGTCCCTTCCAATTCTGTTTCCATGTGTTCGTCTGTTGTCCCTATTTTCCTGAAAAAGTACTGTGAAAAAAAAAAAACAGAAAAAAGGAAAAAGGAAAAAAGAAGAAAAAAAGTAAGAAAAAGAAAAAAGAAAAAAAGACTATCTGTAAATCACTTCTTTTTTTTTCTTTCTGGATTTAGGTCATAATCTCACATGGCACATCAGCATATTTGCAACTTCAAGGTCACAATCAATCCCTTTATTTCAGTAACACAGTCACTTAATTTTTTTGCTGCATCAGATATCTAAATTGATGCTAATCTTAAGAACAAAGAACAAGGCAAACCACCTTTTAAAGATGACACCAAGCAGCTGAAGTAAACATAACCATCAGGGAAAACTAATCCCTCAACACCAGAAGGGCTATAAAAAGACTTGTTACCTGGACCCTGCCTTGATATTCGCTACAGAATAACCTTTGCCCACATCTTGCCCCTACCTTCCAATATGGGCTAGTTTTCCATAGCATCAACTATAGACTCAGGTTAAGCCTAAATAGGCTTCAATCCCAATTCTGTCAGCTGAACTGACTCTTCTGGGTTAGATCACTATCTTGAAGCAGAGGACATCAGTGACCACCAATTTCATTCCAGGGAGACAGAGAACCCAAATACAACATGGTTACGGCCACAATGAGGGTCTGCAAAGAACACAGCTTCTCACCCGTTATGTGACTCTGAGCGTATTTTGCACCAGGAGGTGTGAATGTCGGGGTTACAGCCATTTTTGTTTCTCTCTACCCATGTAAGTCTTTTGTAATGACATACTGAGAATAAAAATATACTGCAGTGAGCTCATTAGTACAGAGAACAATCAGCATGTACCAGCCAACTACCTGAATAACTGGAAGTAGGATGCAGCGAGGCCCAACTGACTTCAAAGACAGAAGCATATTTTTCTAGGATGCTGCTGTATTGCCTTTGGGTATCTTAATGTAGACTAAGTGCAGACTGAAATACTGGACTGAAAAAAACTCCCAGCACCGACAAATCAGAATTGTTATCAAACATTTGTGGACCATATCCCAGGCACTGTAGCATCCCTTCCAACTCAGCATATTCCATGATAAATTTTGTCAATTGTCAGAGTAAGTCCCAAGCTCCCAGAGAAGACCATTTGAGAATATGAAGTTTTATCATGATAAAAAAAAAAAAAAAGTTAGCCCTTACGGTTAAAAAGAAATTGAAACTAATTTGAACTACAGTCAACATAAAAAGAATTAAAGAAAACGTGGAAAGTCAAACATGAAAATAATCCTCTATACCTTAAAACTGTATCAGTGAAGTTAATTAAATGTTCCACAAGTGCGAGGAATGTGCTTTAGTGTTGACAGATCAGGGCCCAACTCCATAAAAACACACTGTAATCAAAGGAATTTTTAGATCCTATGTACTAAAAAAAAGTCTACAGGTTTATGCTTTTGGAATAAGATAATGTTGGTGTGCACAGATTCACACACATGCACAGACACTCATGACACATTACTGACATAGGAGAAATGATACTAGGTCAAGAGGAATGGGCTAAATAGTGCTATCCTCATTTAAAGTATGTATCTTATTAAACTGTATTTCACTTGATGATTCACCACATCAGTACTATGCTTAAAAACATTCAGAAGTGATAGAACATTAGTTAGAAAGCAAACAGGTTAAGTGCAACAAAACACCTGTTGCAGTGCCATGCAATCCAACCTAGAATTTTGTATTGTTGTGAAGTGATGGATACATACATTTCTCAAAAATGAATCTTAATCAACATAAATGTTAGTTTTAGCTCTTATCTGCATTAGTCTTGTGTTTAAGAGACCCCATCACACATCGATATTATATATTAACAAAACATAGAACAAAAATGGTTTCTGCTCTGAAGACAGATAGATAAATATAAATTCTCCATATATTTGTAAGACAGAGAAACAAGAAGAGCAAGAAAACAATGAGATGATGCTGACTAGTAGAGTTATCTGCATATCCTGGGAACAGAGAAAATAAAATTCAAAGACATGAAGGAAGTTGAAAATGGCAGGTACTTTAGAGAATGATTATGAAACAATGCAGAAGAAGAGTCTCTGCTTTTAGTTTTCTTTCAGATATGGCCTTCCAGACAAGTTACCTTTTATAGAAAAAACATACTGTGCTGGTGATGAGGATCCAGTCCACCTGCTGAAGGAATTCTTCCAGCAGTTCTCCCTAAGGCTTGGTCGCTGTTCCTTGTATGCTACTTGGGAAAGGAGTTTCCATTGCAGTGGGAGACAGTCCCTCCCACTCCCCAGGGCTGAGCATGCTGCCTCTGCTGGACCGGAAAAATGCCAGATTTGGTTCTCCAAATAGCAAGGTGCTTTCCTGCCAACATAGTTTCTTTTTTTTTTTTTTAACAAATACTTTCCATTTGCTTTTGTCTTACAATCATGTCAATTACAGGATAATTAAAAATAGGAAAACAATGATTTAAAAATGAGAAAGGTTTATTTTGCATAAGCATAACATGCTCTGAGGGAGTTTGATAAGACATCTAGTACACATACACTTTCTGATTTACATTTGGGAAAGAAATGCATTCATGTTTCACTAAACCATGTCCCACTTACTAATTTTAGCATAATCAGTATTAAAGATGGTAACGACAAATGTTGGTCCAAAAAACTTGAACCACACTATGTGCTTCACAAAGAAAGCCATACATTCTCAAGTGAAAACATGGAAAAATGAGACAATTAACAAAAATATTTAAGCTTTTTATACTAAGCTGCTGTTTTTGTTTTCTGTATCATGTGATACACATTTCACTAGTCTATTAATGACTTAAAAGAAAAGAAAGGAAGAAGGAAATGAAAGCTTCCTGAAAATAGAAATAAAAATGCCTCTTGCTTTTCTTTTACCAAAAAGTGTAAAACAGAATTGTCATATTAATACACTTTGCTCAGAGAAGAGCAAAGCAGGAATAAATGTATGAAGAGTTTTCGAACATTTTCAAACAGAGAACTATAGTGGTAATCATGGCTGGACACTACTGAATAACTGATACTTTCATAAAATACATTCAAATGTCCTGCCAACGTCCAACATTGAGAGGGTAAACAGAACAAAACAAAATAAATCCAGTTGAAAGTTTTAGCTAACTATGTAAGATGCTAAACTGAGCACCCAACAACATTCTTTTTAGCAAAAGAGAAAATATGTTTCCTTAAAAGTCTGGACTTCAGGACTGAATCTGTTTGGATGACTGAGTTCAAAAGAAATATTAAGGGAACTCTGAAATGTGCATGTATGCATGCTCCTTTGAAACATTGCCATTAGCAGCAAAGGATAACAGACGTAAAAGCCAGATTCTCTTGAAAAATCAGTATGCCTTAAATATATGCACTATGACTATAAATTAAACTCTAAAGGGAAGAAATGGCTACACAGATAGATATGTTTCATGTAGCTACTCCAAAAATTATTTCATCTCATTTAGGTAAAGCTATACATGTGTAATGCATTACACCCGCAAAAGGTAAAATAAAATTTCTTCAAAACTCATCATGCTTCTACCGCAGACATATTTACCGAAATAACAACACTTACCTTAAATATTCCATCTATGAAAATAATGCAACAAACTTCTTAAATTAACAGCCAAAAGATAGCAGCCTAGAGCACTATCTGACTGAGGACAGACACAGACAAAGCTGGCAGCACAGAGAGGCCCCATTCACACAAAAGCTGATTTTGTTCTCCCACTGAGCAAAAAATCTCACTTGTAAATCGAACGACATCTGCATTCAGAATCACCCACAGAAACCGTCCCTGGAGAGGTGACCAAACTACTTGACTCAACAGGAGAAAGATTTCTCTTGTCTCCTTCAATGTAAGCAGCTGCATAAAACAGCAGCTTCTAGTTTTACTTTTTAGCAAACCTGGCTTCCTTTGATGTATTGATAGAGATGAAACAATTTAAGATCTTTGCCATCAGGCACAGCCTTGAAGCCCAGTATACTTTTCAAAACAATCATTAAAGTAAAATCTTTTGTCACGATACAGAAAGTAGCCAAACACTAATGTCTACAAAATTAGTAGTCTCCTCACATTTATTTCCAACTTCTTGACCAGTACTGCTGACACAAGACAGCAATGCCTCCTAGGATCTTTTTCATGAAAGTCGATTACAAAATCTTAATCTTTTCATTTCACAAGGTTTCTAAAAATCTGTCAATGGTAATAAAAGGCTGTTTCACTACTTAAATTTAACTCCCTTTTCCCACAAAGTTACTTATATCCTTCATTACATTCTTTATGATATAAATTGGATACCAGAATCCAGAATGAAACAAAAGTTTTATGTAGTCATAAAAACAGAAATTTCTAAGTCCCAAACAGGAATGTCCTACAGCATTCACCAGAATTATGATCATCACATTTCTAAAAGAAGTGAGAAAAAATATCTGTCCAACCTGAAGTTACTCTTTTACTTTAGAAGAAATATCCATTATTAAACCAATTTTTTTTTTATGTTACAAGTATTTCCAAATGCTTGTTTCTAGAAGGCCCTTTTCTTTACCTTCCCCAGTAAACAAAATTAAGATTTTAATACTGAATTGTTTAACTCCTGCACAGCAAAAAACCCCACTCTACACAATCAAGAGTTTCTGTAAAATTACAAAAAATCACACAATGAAACTATTCAATCCTGTACTGCAGGACTGGGCCCAGAGTGAACATAAATTGCTTTGTAAGCAACTGTCACCTTTTCCCCCCTTGTTTTGAACAGCTTTGGCGCCCAAGTGGAAAGAGTCTTAAGACAGTTATCTAAACAGACATACAGAAATGAATCAATTAAAAACAATCAATGGGATGGTAAGAACCCTGCTTTCTATGGCCTTCAGAGGTGCCTGCCCCCATAACACCTAAGTTAATGAACTACCAAGAAAGAAGACATCTTTTCTGTGATCAATATTATCTGAAAAGAACAAACAAACTTGCACTCTTAACACAAAGACTGTCTTTTTTTTCTTCTTTCCCTTCAGAAAAAGGATTAGTTCAGAAGCAAAAGATGGTATTTCAGCAGCAGGAATGATCTATAATCATGTGCCTAATCTAAAAATAAGAGTAACTCTTGAGAAAGAGTAGGAACATGAGAACAAATTTAACTGTGGAAAAAGGCCAAGAAAGAGGAACAGAAGTTTTTAATGCAAAGTGACAGCCACGACTTCATGACAGATTACAAAACTCCTACTTAGTGAAATTTAATGTTTCACAGGTGACTTGTTCTACTGACCTCATTAACCCCAAATACTCCAAGAGGAATAAATGGTTTCCCCAACAGAACTTCATTCAAGTACAACTCATGATTTCTTCAGAGATCTGAGAGAAACTGGCATAATATTAATGCATAAACAGACGGCAAGCTCCCTCATTCAAATTACTGAAATGTAGAACCTACCTTTTCCAATAAAAGCCTGTAACTTGCTTCAGTCTTTCACATGTGTATTTTGTAACACTAGAATCTTCTAGAATTTTATTTTGTATTATTCTCATCAGTATGCCTTTGGGAAGATTCTATCATCCCCCTTCCACATAGCACAATAAAACAAAAATGCTTTTTGATAGTGTTTTCTTCTCACAAATATGTTATTATAGAGTGCATTTCAAAGAACCCCTTTCTGTTTAAGGGAATCATAGAATCATAGAATATTCTGAGTTGGAAGGGACCCACAAGGATCATCGAGTCCAACTCCTGGCTCCACACAGGTCTACCCAAAAATTCAGACCATATGTCTGAGAACGTTGTCCAAATGCTTCTTAAACTCCGACAGGCTCGGTGCTGTGACTACATCCCCGGGGAGCCTGTTCCAGTGCCCGATCACCCTCTCAGTGAAGAACCTTTTCCTGATATCCAGCCTGAACCTCCCCTGTTGCAGCTTGACTCCATTTCCTTGGGTCCTATCGCTGGTCACCAGGGAGAAGGGATTGACACCTGCCCCTCTGCTCCCCCTCGTGAGGAAGCTGTAGACCACGATGAGGTCTCCCCTCAGCCTCCTCTTTTCCAGGCTGAACAAACCAAGTGACCTCAGCCGCTCCTCGTATGTCTTCCCCTCTAGGCCCTTCACCATCTTTGTAGAATGACCATGACTTTTATAAAGAATGGCAAAATGGTATGAATTCACTGCAGTTTTTTCCTGTTTAATAGGCTACAGCAAACCCTTACAGAAATACCATCATCTGAAGCAGTATGAACAGACTGCTACTGAAAAGGACAGAAAAAAGTAAAAACATTGCAGGAGCATAAGTTAATGCCTACAAGACCTATCATGCAGGAAAATACTTCAACTAAGGCCATCTGGTTTACAAAAAAACAGTAAGTTATATGATGACATAATCACAGAATCAATCATACAAAGGTTTGGGCTGGAAGGGACCTTAAAGATCACCTAGTTCCAGCCCCCCAACCATGGGCAGGGACATCTTCCACTAAGTCAGGTTGCACAAAGCCCCGTCCAACCTGGTCTTGAACACTTCCAGAGATGGGGCATCCACAATTTCTCTGGGAAACCTGTTCCAGTGCCTCACCACCCTCACAGTGGAGAACTTCTTCCTTATATCTGATCTAAATCTACCCTCTTTTAGTTTAAAGCTGTTACCCCTTGTCCTGTCACTACACTCTCTGATAATGAGTCCCTCTCCAGCTTTCTTATAGGCCCCTTTTGGGTACTGGAAGGCTGCTATAAGGTCTCCCCGGAGCCTTCTGAACAACCCCAACTCGCTCAGCCTGTCTTCACAGGAGAGGTGCTCCAGCCCTCTGATCATCCTTGTGGAGCGAGTCCAGAAGAGGGCCAACAGGGCCATGTCCTTTTTATGTTGGGGGCCCCAGAGCTGAACGCAGTACTCCAGGTGGGGCCTCATTAGAGTGGAGTAGAGGGGGAGGATCACCTCCCTCAGACTCCTGGTCATGCTTCTTTTGATGCAGCCCAGGATACAGTTGGCTTTTGGGGCTCAAGTGAACATTGCCGGCTCACGTTGAGCTTTCAGCACCCCCAACTCCTTCTCCTCATGGCTCCTCTCAATCCATTCTCTGCCAAGCCTGTATTTGTGCTTGGGATTGCCCCAGCCCAGGTGTAGAATCTTGCACTTGGCCTTGTTGAACTTCATGAGGTTTGCGTAATGGTTAGTAAATATCCGAAACCTTCCTGCAGGAGTGACACAAGTGTTTAGGTTCTTATTATTACACTCATGTTATTCTCCTTCTGCCTAGATTTTTGCTCCTTCATTTTATCTGATCACCTTTCTATACTGCAGCTTGCAGTATAGAAAAAGTTACAACAATTTAAGCATCAGGAACACAAGCTAAATGAACTTACATGCATTTTAATGCAGATTGCAAGATGAGCTGGTGGAGACAACTCAGGAAAGTCACGAGCTCCTAATCCCTTCTTCCTGCACGCTTCATTTAATTTTATCCACTAATTGTTTAATGTAAAATGCATAAACAGTTATCAAGAATAAAGACTAGAACTTGGGACTCCTGTGCCATAGAAATGCCCTCATCACTTAAGTGCTAGCTATCTGTGGTTCCTTGAATCTTGTAGGGGCAGCTATGTTGTGTGAAAGCTTTATCAGAAGGCTTATGTTCACATACAGGCCAGTTCAGAACCCTGCAGACTGGGTACTCTTCCAGAAGGTAGCATGTGTGGATTTGAATCCTTTAAACTTCAAGGACGCACACAGTCCAGGTGGCCCACTAATCACCAACCACTAAAAAATTTGTTCGAAGTATGCAGATCATCTACTGCATTTTAAAGAGTTTGGACACCAAAAGAAACAAGGCAGCATTTATATTTGGATGACATTCCTGCAAAGCTATTTACATGAACTAAAGCATTCAACACCTTTTCAGAAACGCTTTAGAATTTCTACTACCATAACCATGCCTATCATAATTGCTGGAATGGCTCTTATTTTTGTGTGTCTTTCATGGGGTAAAAAGCATAGGTATTTTGTCAAAATTGTCATATTCACTGTGAGGTATCCAAGCTGTAAAATTTAAGATATAGTAACAAAATGGTCATCACCTATATGGTTACATAAGCATTTTGGTTTGATTCAGGAGTGCATTTCTGAATGAAACCTCTGAGTATGTCCACCTGCCATTCTTTGGTTTTCATAGTTCAGTGTTACCAGAGCATATTTACTTTCAAATAACACTAAAATAAAAGGTGGTGTTCACCCACCAGAGGTTATTCAGTCCATGGGACTGCATTTTAACTAGTCTAAAAGGAAAGCCCTCAAAATAAAAAGAATTGTTTATGTTGGGTCCTCAGGGTTAACTTTTTTGATTTACAGATTTGCTATGTTGTGTTGTAGTACTTGCTAATGTAGACGTAGTCTAGGCCTCTGCAGATTTGTTTCCTTCATCTGGGTGTTTTCTCAGTGGAGTACGTAGGTTGCTTTAGAAAAAAGTTTAGTCTTGCCTGAAAGCAAGTCCTCTGTCTTCAACATGAAATATCCATGTATCCTGGAATCAAACCTGGGAAAGTTTTTCAGCTACTTTTTGACATTTATTTTAGACCCTAATCCTGTCTAGACACAGAAACCAATGAAAACATGGTATGTTTCTGAATTTGTCCTTCCAAGAAGATCTTGGAACTAAATGTGAGAGATGAACTGCAAGCTTGCAGTGATGCTAAAGGTCCCTGTTGTGACTAAGAGCTGAAGTTCAGCAAATACTTCTACCTCAAAGGTGTATGTGTGTTTTCCCAAATCCACACAATTTTGGAGGAGGCACAGTGTATTTGCTTGTTAGGCCTGCTTAGTTAAAAACCATTGGGAAATATAAACGGGATTTCTGCATGTGACAGGCTAGTAGGCAACTTTGAAAAGAGGAAGTCCTCAAGCCACAGAAAGATAACATGCAAGCATTTTTCAAATACCACAATACTTGTTTTTCAAAATTATTTTTGCAAAATGGAGCACTTCAATTTTCTGGAAGAAAAAAAGTATTTATGAATCATCTGACATCATAGTTCATTTGTACAGGTAGCCAGACAGCAAACTACGCTTACAGATAGTCAGTGAAGAAATGGGAACCAGATTCTGGTTACACCTTCCAAGAGGCACTAATCCGTATCTTTTCAGCTTTGTAATTTTTGCATGCTTTTTTGTGGAACATCAACTGCTTTCTTATGGATTAATGGTTTTCATGAACCACAGGCTAATGCTGATTTAAATGTATGAGCCTATTACATACTGTGTTTAAGTACAGGACAGAAACTTGCACAGTCAAGTGCTTCACACAGAAAAAACGTCATACATTCAAGAATATCCATAGAATTGGTCTAAGATTATTACTTAAAAATAATAAAAAAGAATCTGCACAGTTATAAAAGTACAATCTGGATTTAAAATAAAAAATCCAGCACTTATCACATGAAAAAAGCCTATTCTGATAAATTATTTTAAAGCACAACTATTAATTCAAACCAAGTCTTTAACCATTTATATATGATTAAAACAACTCTATTTTTTCTAAAATATTCTGCATGAATAATAGTACAATGTACTTCTTATGTCAAGTGCTAGTTGTTTGTTACATTCCACACCTAAATAGATTAATTTTGCTATGAAAGAACAAACGAGAATGTATACAGGATAAAACAAAATATTGTCCAATGAACAACAGATACAGAAATATATTCAAACTGTTTATCACAGAAAACTTACATCTAGTAGCGTGTGAAGATGCTGATCCTGGAAAACACTGTGAAGAAAATCTAAGTCTTTTTCACTGCAATCTGTAAGTGCATGAATTTCCTCCAGGCTGTCAAGTACCTGTGAGACTGCTCCTATGGGGCAATAAACAGGACGGAAAAAAAAAAAAAAAAAAAGAATAAAAATCAATAGAGCAAAGACTCATGGTAAACTGAACTTTGGAAAAGGAAACTTTCACTTCATCCGGTATAACTGGAGCAGGAACTTTAAAAAGCCAGACTTTTACAGGAAAACACACCAAATAAACTTCATGTATATCAACAGTACCCATACATAGTGTAATTATTCATAAGAAATGGTTTAACTTAAGAGAGGTTAAAAACTGTTTTTAATAAGCTTTGCTTGTTTCTATTTAGGCTAGTTTCCAACGACGTCTTACGAAGTCACTTAGATTATCTGACCAACTGCCTCTCCTCACCCTTCTTACTCCAACCTTCCCTTTCTTCTCTTTTTGAACTGTTGGTCCATTTCAAATACATATTCCAAATTGGTAGAAATTTGAAAGAAACAATGCTTTCAAAATTCTTTCTAATTCAGCATCTGGATAAAGGAGGCAAGAGAAAGAAAGAGCTGACTGTGGCATTAGCTCAGTTTTTTATTCTGTTTGTTCTGCTTTCCTGGTTATCTCAGACCCAGATACATCACTCGCTGTATTTTGAGACCAATGTTTTGTTTTGGGTCATTGGAAGATGGAATGATTTTTATAAGGGTAAGGGTGAAAGGAGAAATGAGTGAGATGGGGACATAAGGGAGAACCAGGAGGCATTGTGGAAGGTGGAAATCCATGAGGAAAGTCGAACTCATAGTTGGGAAGGATAGAGAAACACAACATAAATCCATAGCATAACAGTCCATTTGGTTCCTCATGAAACATCTTGTTTTAAAAATCAGGTATCAGTGGTGTCTGCCACTTGTGTGCATTACTAAAATGCTAATATTGGCTTATCTAAACACCTACAGCTCATGTCTTCAGATTTTCCACTGTGGTATAAGCAACTGGACAGACGGTATCTTATTCAGTGTTAGCCTGCAAAAATGCCAGTGTCTGACAGTAAACTGCTGAATGCTCTCTCATAAATACTTAACTCTAGATACAGAATTCTATACACCTGTATTTCAGTAATTCCTCCTTAATGTATTTATTCTGTTTACTTACTCATTTGCCAGTGTCCTACTGTCACAATAGTGAGATAATACATATGAAATTCTAAAAAATTGCTGTATTTCTTGAAATTCTGCCCTATACTCTTGAACAATTCTTACCAGTCCTCCTTACCTTAGGCCCTTTTGTAATCTATTGTATTTTCAGAATTTAATAAAAACAAAAAACCAACCCCCTCCGAACCACAGAAGGAGTTGAGCTATATTCAGTTATTTCTCTGAAAACTTTGAAAAACTGGAATAAACTTAATGAAATACACAAAAACTACTATACAAGACTTGTGACCTCAGGGCTTAGAAGGGTAAGTTACAAATCTAGAAAATCTTGTACCACATTTAGCAAAAATCTCAACCTCGGATTCTCCTCGCAGTTCCCTGGAAACCATGGTTAAGAACTACAGTATTCCACCTGCTCAAAACTCATGGGTCATGAGCAATAAGACTTGTTAGTCCTCTGTCATGAAATGCGTCTGACTACTTATTTGTAACTGATTTATTAATGTAAGTTATGTTCCTTTAAAAAAGTGGTGGCTGGATAGCAGGAATAAGACATTGTTTGCCCTATTGTAGTTGGTGCACATTGGATCTGGTGTGCTGAAGAAAAGAAAATACTGCTCCAGTTTTGACAGTGAATAAGCACACTCAGCTGAAAGTAACCTTCTATACTCCTTTGCCTGCACCACATCTTGCACACTGAGAGACACAGCAGGAAACCTGAGGAAATACAGGGACCTGGAACCTGCTGGTAAGAGCACAGAGAGATGCACAACTAAGCCTCAATGGTATGGAGAAAACTCATTACCGAGGGACCAAAAGGGGACTGTGCCAAGTTTCTTTAAATATTTTCAGTGTGTCAATTGAAGGTTGATGGACTTATGAGACTCTCAAAACTGAAGGAAAGTGCTTGACTTTCCAGGACACAGTTAGCAGAAAGCAGTTTGTTAGAATTCCCTTTTATTTCTAGTCTTGTCAAGCTTAGAGTTTAAATTATTATTATTTATTTATTTTTTAGCAAAACTTTGCTTTCCAGGCTCAAAAGTCCTTTCTGTATATTTGCAGTGTCTACTTTAAGGAAAAAATGAGAAAAGATTCAATTCAAAGGCTCAGATATCCTAGGGTCTCATAATACTGCTTGAAGGTTCTCATATCCACAAGAACTGGAGCCAAAACCAGAAACAATGAGAAGTATGCTCAAAGTTTTCTGCAATGTTCTATTATCACCTGCTAATCACCGAACGCCCTGGACTTTTGACAGTATAATTTACTTTGGGAATCTGATTTTGTGAAATACTTTGGGGCTTTTCAAATAGAAAGAAAAGTTACTATTTTCTTAATATTTGCATCTGAACAACCTTTTGAATATCTGGAAATTCCAGAACATTAAACATCAGCTCTTTTTTCTTCTGTCCATTGGTTGCATTGACTAGATGGTTGTAACAGAAAGTTTCCAAGAACATTCTCAATTGATTTGATGGCAAGTTCTG
>VXAL01004751.1:6335-27975 GCA_013399475.1 Chauna torquata
TTGATGTATGCTAGACCGACCATTATTAAAGAGCACATTTTGTAGTTTCTTAGTTGATTGGCTGTGTTTTAGAATGTCAGTTCTTCCTTATAATTTAATGTTAAATCTTTGGATTTTGATTGTACTTTGTAATAAATAATCCTTTTGAAATGTATACCTTAAATTTTATTTGGAAGGAGAGTTCTGTTTTCTATTGAGTAATAAATAAATAAATACATTATCAAATGAAAAAGGATAGGAAAATCACAACATTCCCCATAGGATCTTGAGATTACACTACTCTGCAGCAAGATTTTCATGGGAAAAATTTAGTACATCATCATACTGTTAAAGATAATATTATAATGTGAATACACCCAATTAAATTAAACTTATGGAGGCTAGTAAATTTGGACACTTCCTGAAATCCTTTAGCATTTTGATATTGTAGTCATAGTGATCTTGTTACATAGGACTCATTTTACTTGAGTTTTGGAATATAATAAATAGCTTGAAAAAGAATGTCATAAATCCAATAATTAAGTGGAAATTTAAACCAGCATTCAGAGAAAAAGAGACTTCCCTGGTTATTATCTGACATCATCTCAAGTTTTCATGTTCATGCTCCAAAGTATAGGCACAAGGTTTTGCTTAAAATTACAATCACTTGTTTGTAGACAACATGATTCTTACTCTAATCTAATTTTCAGAAACATCTGAGTCATCTTAACACAGACTACTAAAAAGTCTACCAGAAGCAGGGATCCAACTACTTCTAACAGAGCTACCAGTAAAGCCGGATAATTTCACAAAGCAAATGTAGTTGTTTATTACTTTTCTTCTTTCTGCGCTATTCCTTTATATTGTCACCAAAGCCACACATATTTGCATCATTCGAATACATTTTTAGGTGGAAAAATTGTGTCATTCTCCACCATGTTCCCACTCCACACACTGCAAATGATAATTCTTCTAGACATCATGCTCCAAAGTATCATATCTAATGTTTAGCACAGGATCTGTATTTGACATTCATCAAAACACCTAGAGATTGCTGTAATTTAATCCTGGTCATGCCTGTGCCTGTAGTGCTGGCTGATGCTTTTAGGATCTGCCCAGGTTTCCTCTTTCCTGCTCCATGACAGTCCTGGTCTCACCTCGTGTTTCCCCAAAAGCGTTTCATAGCAAATAAAAAAGAGAAAGTTGGGAAAGTAAACTTATTTTAAAGCTTTGCTATGCATCACTGAAGAAGGGGTTTCTGAAAGATCTGGCAAAAGCTAGGTACCATATTTTTCCTCTGTCAACCCCCTTAAAATTTTCAATAAGGACCCCTTAGTCCCTCAGCTTCTTTATGAAAAAAATGATATTCCCTCTCTACTAGTTTTTGAAGCATCAAAGTTGCACTAAACAAAAGTACTAGATAGAAATGGAAAAGGTTTGCTCGCAGAGTACTTCATTATAATAGTGGGAAGGCTGCATGCTAAAGATATTGTAAATTGATTAACTATCAGAATGATCTATATAAACATCCTCTGCTAGTTTGGAGATTAAATATGCTTGACCATTGATCTGCCAGCAGTAGCCTAGATCTTAAATATTCTGTTAGGAATTGCATGATTTAATTTGTATGATTTGTTTTGTGTATTCTTATTTACTCATGCAGTCTAGCAATTTATCACAGAAAAGCCATATGGCAACCATAAACTTGAACAGTTTATGTTCATGGATATTCAGCTCCAAACTGAAGTAAAGTAAGTTTCTATTTCATGCAGATGTATTCTCCATGTTGTTAGACTGCTTTCCAGGAAACGCCACATGTTGTATTTTTCATATAATGTAGGGTTTGTCCTCTTGTTAGATATACTGGCAAGCTAAACAGACATCTTTTTGTGCTGCTGCTGAAAAATCTTTTTTCACTGCCCTCTAAAGTTCTATTCATACAGAAGATAAAGCATATCACCTCAGCCTTCCTCTAACAATGTATTTCTTTTTTAAGTTTTTCACTGTATGAGTTCTCTTGAGCAACAGTACGCTAACAGCTGCTGCTAAAATTGTAACTATGGAAGCATAAAAATATTGTTTTCCCTGTTCTTTTGTATTTTTATTAATGCAGATACTGTTGATTTTATACCAATATGCCTTATGTCATCACCTTTGCAAAACAGCTACGTAGACTCACTCTGCAGACTTCCTAGACTGCTTGAAAAATCATTCAGTTTAGCCACAGAGTAACCTTTCTCATGTAAGGCTGTTCTTACAAGGTCTGCCAAAAATTCTTACCACAGATAAATCTTTTATTTTTCCAGTGCCTGAGTATCATCCTTTTAACAATCATTAAGGTTGTATATACCCATTTTGATGATGCTTTAGGGATGCCTTTAAAATGTCAGACAAAATGCAAACAGAAGGTTCTGAGTATATTTTGCTTCCAATTATTTGACACTGTGGACTAAAATAATTTACTTTTTCATTCTGAGAAGATGGTTATAGCCTCTGGTAGAAGTTAAGCATGTAGTTAGCTAGCTTTTTGATGTTTTGTCCAGGATTTTTACTTTCTTTATCATTTTGAGAAGCAGATTCCAGAGCTAATTCCAAATGATGAGGACTATCTAGAAGAGAAAAAATACGAGTAGAAAAATAGCATGGAATTCATGCCAGATTCTCTTCATGAATCATGTTTGATTTGGATAGACAGACTGAGTAAAACTTTAGAAATTTAGAAGAAAGTGTATTTATTTTTTTACTTTCTTTTCTGATGGTTTTCTACTAAAGGAAAGGAAGTATCTTCCTTCATAGCAATTTTAGTGTTTCAGGAGCAAAAATGCAAGGTATAATTCCTTTATATAGATAGGAAATTGGGAATAATGTACCTCCTCCTATGAAAAAGCCCATAGTATTTTTAACAAGCACAAGAAGTGTATTTCATAAAAGATCATAAATTCAGTGTAATGCCATATACAGAATAGCATTTGAAATGTTGTGAGGTATCTGTTGATAGTTCACCTTTATAACTTCCCCACATTATCTCTGTTTCCATATTAATCCTTTTCTAACCTATGCAAATATGGCAATGTGGCCATATACATTTTCCACAGGACTCTTCTGACTAAAAGCAGATCTACTTTTGATCTAGTCATCCTTAATTTTCCATGTCTTCCATGAAGATCTACCCATTATACTTAAGGGGTCACCACAATAATTTATTTCATCAACATGTTTATCTAAAACAGATAATTAAATCAATTGTACGCACTGACAGTGTCTATATCTCTTCACCAAACATAAATGGAACCTAACGAATAAACAGATGTCATATATTAGCTGAATCTTACTTATTTTTGCTGATGTTAAAACTTGCAATAAATTTATCTGTCTTCTGATTTCTGGGGGCAGGGGTTGGGGAGGGGTGGGGTTCAGGAAACAGAAGCCAAAACCAAAACCAAAAATAAAACCAACTATTTAGGAAAGCTGTGGAAAATAACCAAGAAGGCAGAAAATAAATAAATAAATAAAAGAATGTTGAGGAAAAGCTTTCTGACTAAGAAGCTATGAAGGACAATGAACAATGGAATTGGCTAATGGGAACAGCACAAGACACTTTGTCACTTTGTTTAAATCTACTAGACAAAATACTAAGCTAGTGCTGAAAAATTCTGTACTTACTTGGAAATGGACCACTTATTTATTTCTAACTGCTGTGCACCTGAGCAAGAATGAATAGCAGTGGGCAGAATCAAGCTCTTGGAGCTGAATAGAATCAAAAAGCTTCAAAATTTAGTTCCTTTATTGTAAGGTAATTTCTGGATATGTGAAATTAAGTTAAAGACTATGCAAGTGTCTTTGTCTCCCTTAAAAACACTACAAAGATTGCTGACTGGAACAAAATTAGCATGGATAAACTTCATCTCACTGTCCAGATTATCTAAATATTATGCTGCTGAAATGCAACTCTGAATTCTTCACTGATACAGCAAATTCCTTTCATGCTCAATTTAAAAAAAAAAAAAAAATCAAATTTCAATAGACAACTGAAGTAAGCAGTCTACAGTAGTTGGAGAAGAATTTTCTAATAAAATCATTCAAATGACCATTGTGAGTACACTTCAGGTAAGTCTGCTATGTACGTTAAGAGAGTTTGTTGGAAAGGTATGCAAATAACTGTGTTTAATGATAAGTGATAAGTTTTTTTTTTTTTTTTTTTCATTTCATAAGCTAATACCTCTGCATGTTCTTTTTGGCATATGGCAAATAGAAATTACAAGTTTCTTAGCACAAAAGGAGTAAGGACCGGAAGCTTTTTCTCATGAAAGCAAGTGGGCTTATTTTGTGCAAATGAACTGCAGAGTGTGTTGGCATGCAATTTCAAAATAAACTCCTCAGAAGCACTGAAAGTCAGAAGTTTGTAGAGAACAGTAAAAAGGTTACTGTATAGGAAATATAGATGTGGGATTTGAAGTACAAGGGTAGAGTAGCACCTTCACAGAAACAGCCCTGCTGAAACTTAAACAATTTGTCAGCCAGCAATGTGGGGGTTCTTGGCCTCATATGTTTCAACATTAGGGGCATAAAAAATGAGTCTGACAGATGGGGTATTTTACATCTGTAATGCGATGTATCATTATGTTTGAGTTAATTAAAAGTTCTGCTGTTGAAAGAAAGATGTGCTTTGAAGGATTTTGGCATTTGATATGAAGATGTGTTTTTTCACTGACAAAAGGAATCTTGGCTTTGTATGATGTACTGTACTCAGAAATTTATTTGGGTCAAAATAAAACATGATATTAAATTTGTTTTTTAAATAATTCACTCAAGCAAATAAAGATGCTAAATTATGTAAGAGCATGCATATCTTTTTCTTTTGGTAATAAATGAATGGGATTTGTAAATGGAAAAGGTGCTTTGCATTGAAAATGGAAGGTCCAGTTCACAAAAGCCTTTTATGTCATTTGTACAAGTGTACTTAGTCTGCTGACAAAGTGTATTGAAAGTGATTGTGGTCACAGTCCTACTGCCGCTTGTGAACTGATTTCTAGGTCTCAGTTCAAATGTGTAGATGCAGCTTTGTTGTTTAGTCCATCTGCTGCCAGCTGAAATGTAACAGGGTACCCTTCTTGCTTCATAAAAATGAAGGTTTCTGCTCATTTCAATGTCATAGCTGCCTCCCTTGCTAAATGTCTTAATCATGCTAAAGCCTCAGGAAAGCAATCTTTAGGTAACTGGGTTGAGTTCTGCGCCTCTGAAGCTCTCCCAGGCGCTGAGATTCAGTCCTGTGCAAAGGGTGATCCTATAGCTTAAACTGTCTGTATACCCTCAGATCCAGATGTGAGTGGTACACAAGAAGTATATAGGTTATACTCTCTCTATACAGCAAAACGTTTATGGTCTATCTTCACCAGCATTTCTGGTTCAGAAACGTGCATCATTACAAGACTCACAAGCATCACGGATTTCAGTTAAGCTTAGCCTTCCAAATACGTGTCTACATCATACTTCACAGGAGCTAAATTGGCCACAGAATTAGGCCTAGAAAAGTTGAGTCTTCAAGTGGCTCTGTCATTTCTGAGCAAACATGGCAAGATGTTGCTACAGTCCTGGTATACATGATTTGCAGTTTATATCATTCCTAATGGACAAACTTGTTTCTAAATACATGTAATGAATGATCACTTGTTATCTGATGAGAGGTGACTGATAGCCTCATAATTGTATTCTGACTGGCATTATGGTAGATAAAATTTTTACTGTGAGTGTAGATACTTCTTTCTCTTGGATGTGGGTATTTTATATTCATTTCCATCAGTTTTAGGAGAATGCAAGCCTGGCATTTCATCCTGACTTGGTAGCAACTTTGTAATCACCTGATGTTTTCTTGAATGATTGTAGATGACACCAAGCTGAGTGGTGCAGTTGATACAACAGAAGGGAGGGATGCCATCCAAAGAGATCTGGACAAGCTTGAGAAATTGGCCCATGTGAGCCTAATGAGATTCAAGTCCAAGTGCAAGGTGCTGCACCTGGGTCAGGACAATCCCAGACATGAGTACAGATTGGAAGAAGAACTCTGAGAGCAGCCCTGTGGAGAAGGACTTGGGGGTTCTGGTGGACCAAAAGCTCAACATGAGCAAGCAGTGCACGCTTGCAGCCCAGAAGGTCAACTGTATCCTGGGCTGCATCAACAGAGGCGTGCTCAGCAGATCAAGGGAGGTGACTGTCCCCCTCTGCTCTGCCCTTGTGAGGCCCCACTTGGAGTACTGCATCCAGGTCTGGGGTCCCCTGCAAAAGAAAGATGTG
The DNA here is from genome assembly GCA_013399475.1 of Chauna torquata. NCBI lineage: Eukaryota > Metazoa > Chordata > Aves > Anseriformes > Anhimidae > Chauna > Chauna torquata. Next base: position 12,606 of record VXAL01004751.1, read on the forward strand.
GACCTGTTGAAGTGGGTCCAGGGGAGGTCCACGAGGATGATCAGAGGGCTGGAGCACCTCTCCTATGAGGAAAGGCTGAGAGAGCTGGGGTAGTTCAGTCTGGAGAAAAGAAGGCTCCAGGGAGACCTCATTGTGGCCTTGCAGTTCTTGAAGAGGGCTTATAAAAAAGGTGGAGAGGGACTCTTTACACGGGCTGATAGTGATAGGACAAAGGGGAATGATTTTAAACTAAAAGGGGGGAGAGTTAGATTAGACGTTAGGAGGAACTTCTTCACTCAGAGGGCAGTGAGACACTGGAACAGGTTGCCCAGAGAAGTGGTGGATGCTCCATCCCTGGAGGTGTTCAAGGCCAGGTTGGATGGGGCCCTGAGCAACCTGATCTAGTGGGTGGCATCCCTGCCCATAGCAGGGGGGGTTGGAACTAAATGACTTTTAAGGCCCCTTCCAACCATAACCATTCTATGATTCTATGATTCTATGATCACAAATGACACAGGGAAGCAGCAAATCAAGTAGTTAATTCTGATTTGGTTTATGTATTTGTGGGTTTTTTTTTTTTTTTTACTTGTTGTTGTTTGTTTGTTTTTATTTTATTTTATTTTATCATTTAATGAACCTGGATCTCAGTAATACATAATGCCTACTTCTATGCTTGTCATTTAAGAAGGGTTAAGAAACATTCCTGGGCACTGGAACTTAAGTATTTAGACAAATGAAGTGTTAGAAATGTCCTTGACATTTGTTTGGCCTATAACAACTAGAACTCTGAAATAATTAGCAGGCACAATTTGAGACTGAGCAGCAAATGTTCAATAGGAAAGTTAGATTCTTTTCTGTTTTGGAGCCTGTGAAAGTTTAGTAGGAATGATATAGGAGCTTAGCAGATACTGGCCTCCATGACACTGATAGTATCCAGCAATTTGCTAGTACAGAAATTGCAAACAATAGCTAAAAATACAGTATAATTACTCCTGTGCTACTGATATTTATTTATTTATTTATGGCAGTTTTAGAGTCATTGGTTTTTAAAATTGACCTTACACCGTGACAAAAATAGTGACAATCATGTAAACTCTTATTTTGCTTGCTTGTTTCTCTGCTTACTGTGAGTTTTTGTTTCTTTTTCTATGTAACTTTAAAGCTTGTTGACCAAAACAACCCTAAAAGCCAAGGTAAGGACCCATCACCTCTCTAGACAATAGCATGACAATGTTTCCAATATTGATTTTCATCCATTTTGTTATATTAGAAAATATTTACTTTTAATAACCAACTATATCTTTCAAGTTTGTGTTTTTGTGTCATAGCACTCTTATTAAATATTACTCTTTTCCCCAAGACTTCCTGCTCCTCCTGCTAGCATCTTTGGGCCAAACTGTTTCCACGTGGTCTTTCAGAAGTCCAAATTATATCTAAAAATTCTTTATCCATTGTTGCCTCTACTCTTTTAAACAAATCAAGGTTTAAGCAGTACAATTGCCTTCTACAGAAGCTCTGCTGATTTCTATTGTATTATGCTCACTTGTGTGTTTTATAAGTCTCTTTAAATGTGTTTTCAGCTAATTTACCTAATACCAATACTAATCGCTAAAGCAGCTAGGTACCCAAATCCTATTAACATTTAGTGAAAAACGTGCATTGTACTCCCAGAACTTCTCTGGAAAACTCCTAATTTTGAGTCAAAAGTGCTCCTTGGTGACTACTGTTTCATCCTAGTTACACAATTATATGAATTCACAGTTTTAGCATAGCATCTTTCTTTTCCATCCAGCATAACTTTGGCTATACCAGCAGTGAAATGTAACTTGGAAATCAAAAATTCCTCTTTGTATAAAGCTTAATGTGGCAATAATATTTGATGTGATGAGTTTAATGTTGCTTTGAACCAGTCTGGGACTTAGACCCTTCACTTTCACACTTATTACTCTGTTCTATTCAACATACCTGTAAATGTTAACTTTGTTCATCTTTCACATATTCCTCCTCCTTACCCGTCAAGGACTTCCTTCCATCCATTGCATTTTGTTACTCCCTGTTCATTTGTTGCCATGTGATGCCAACGTTACCTGCATTTACCACAGCTGTTTTAACCTATTGCCTCCCAGTGACTGCTTTTAATTTAATGCTTCCTTAAGTTGACTTAAATTCTGAAGCTTTGGACTTGACCTACGAAAGTGAAGTTCCTAGTCCACTGCACACTTTTAAAAGCTCATTTCTATTCTATTATGTACAGCATCTTTTATAAAGGAGCCAAGAGATACTTGAACAACATTACAAGGGATCTTACACACCTGTATTGAATAGTAATGTACAGTGGTAGAAGGTAAGATTGGGGCAGCTTTTAAACTAGCTGTTTACAGTTCATGAAAAAAAAAGTAAAAATAAAATTTTATGTTTCATCCCGAGAGCACCTCACTTCTTCAGAGCAGTTCAAAATCATTTGGAGAAATGGCACAGACAATTCTATGTGACCGCTATAGCTATAAGACACAGAAAATGCTGATCAGCATGTATCAGTGGAGTGGATATTAAAGTCCTAAAGCCACATGAGGAAAACCTGCTTGGGTTTGTGTCTTTCAATCAACACAACATCAGAGGATAAAATTTGACAATCATTATCCATGGTGACCATTAATAAATCACACAGAAAAAGCATAACTTCTAGATCTCAGCCTGAATACGCAGAACTAAAATTGGAAGGCTAGGAAGAACTGATTTTAATATTGTAACTACTATGAGGTACAATAAGCAATGTTCAAAACACAAGCTGATATTCTTTGAAATAGAGTATTAATTTGCTAGTTACATAACAAAAATCATAGAATGTTAGCTTACTTTCGGTAAACGAGTTTTCGACTCCTTATGCTCCAATAATATATTTGAGTGGTTGCTAGTTTGGAAAATTGTTATTATTATCATGCATCTGGATACAATAGTGTATTTTTTTCTCTAACTGAAATCTAGTGTGATGGGGTGGGAAAAAGAACAATCAGGATTTTTTTATTTTTAATCAGAAATAAATAGCAAGTTTTCCTGAATGTTAGGGAAGATACTACTTTTCTGTCAGTATCCTTCTCAGCAAGAACTGACTGATTTAAAAATAATATTTAGCTGCAGAGTGGCCACAAAGTGGCCAAACACTCCTAACATGGAAAGTTTTGAAGAGATTTCTTAGAAGCTTCAGTGTCTCTGTAAATATATGTTTTTGACCAAAATTTGTATTTTTATATATTTTTTTTCATTTTATTTCATAATGCAGTCAACAGTATCCCTGCAACTAGTTTACTGGTTTCACTAGAAAAGGAAAAAAAAGGTCACAGAAAGGAACTTTTCCCGGTTCCTATTATAACATGGCTTGAAGGATCTGTAACTACTGCATTTTCAGGTGTTTGGCTGAAAAATCCTGCACATTTATCAATACTATATGTTAGAAAGTAAAAATCCACTGAGGTCGAGAGGAGGTTTTTGTTTTGCCATGGAAATTAAAAGAAACAGGATTGGTATTTTATCAAGCCAGAAAAAAGCTAAGAGAGAAAATGTGCCATCTTGAGGATTATAGGTTTTACCAAGATAGGTTAGTTTTAAAATTTGATCATTTGTGTGACTGAACAAATTTTGCTTATGATAAAGTTGGACATGAAACACCAAGGGATAGTAATTGTTAATCTGAAGTCATTTGAGATTGAATCTATAAAACATTTCTCCACGTTAATTTGTTTTATGCATCTTGCCAAAAACTGTGATTTAACCTATAACCTTTATGTACAGTATTATAATACTGACTTTTTTTCCAAGATCCTTGTGATTTTTGACATTTGAAGATATAAATACTACAGAATAGCTTTTATTAAAGTAAATGAAGCTTTTGTTTAAGTGTTATGGATTTAAAGATGTGAGATGCAAAAGAACTCTTTGTATCCTAATTTTTTTAATTTATATTTGTTCTGCTCCAGTAGGAGCATGTTTTAATTCTGTGCTAAAGAAAAAAGGAAATACTCAAAAGAAAAAAAAATCATGTGCATTCAATACTGATGAAATGAAGGCTTAAATAGGGACAAAGCAGTAAAATGAAATTGAATGTTAAAATGTTATTTCCTTGCATCACCTTCCAATTTCTATTTTAAACTTTGGTTGCAGAAGCCAAAGCAAATATACATCTGTTTTGCATTGCAAAATGACTTGACACACAGTACAGAGTATTTAATCTGTTTTGGACAGACTGAATGCCAATCACCATAATATCTAGGTGTTGTTGTAATGTCTAAGAGTATTGAAGATTTGTTTTATAGTGTTTGGTCTACTGCATATTGGGTCTGTGTTGTAAAGTTTATTCTAATGAATACTAGATTTTGTCATATACAAAAACCTCAGCTCTATGATTACTATATCCAGCATCTACATACCCTTTAGGTTTGTAAGTGCATATGTAACAACATTATTAATGGAGTAGAATTGAAATCACAAATGAATTTATGCTTTAGAACTCTGTTTAGCGCAGTGTGAATAACCATTTCAAGGTCTATCAGTCACCAGAAGAAAGTAAATTTGGAAGCTGATGGCATCATTTGATCTATACAGGTATCTGTCTTACTTAGATCAGCTTTCAGAGGTAATGAAGAAGATCATTAAAATTGTCTATTCTTCTCCATAAGCTCTTTATGGCTCTGATTAAGAGACTTGGGAGCAGTATGCTATGCTTGAGGGGGTAAATTGACTCTTTGTTGCAACAGTCTTATTAATTAAGCCAGCTAGAAATCTTGGAGTCTTTTACTGTATCCAGATTGTTTGTAAATACTGTAATTTATTTGAATGTGTATATATTTTCAATGTAAACATTTTTTTCTTTTTCCCCTTTAATCCTAAAACAGGCTTTGCTTCTGGGAAGTAGAAAACGAAAATAGAAAGTCCGGATTTCTGGTTCAATAAATTGTTTGGATAAGTTCATGCAAACTACCCTTCTTCAGCTGGTTGAATTTGGAACACTGATTTGAAACTTCTTGTAGGCAAACTGTGGATATTTCCTGTTTGTGAGAAGTCAGACTCAGAAATCTGAAAGTTTACATATTTTAAATATTTTCCACCGTCTTTTATACATGCACACTTACGGATTTTCATATAGAAAATCATATGACAGCTAAAGCTGGAGACTCTACTATCTATTTTACTTTGTTCAAAATTCCACTTACGCTGATAAATTGTAGGAAACAGACTAACTTTAGCATGAATTAAATTTCTCACCAAACTGAAAGACTCATTCAACAGAGAATTTCTAAAAGCCTACAGGGGTCTGAGCACCTGTATAGGATACAGAAAGGCAAAATTGAAGTCTCTGATTCTGCCTGGAAATCTAAATGGCGGTACCTTTCACTTTTTCCTGATTTGGCTGTAGATAGTTAAACCATTTTGAATATTTTTTGTTTGAACTTTTTGTATGTGAAATTATAGCAGGATCCATATTGAATATAGCTCTTGCAGACCATTGTGCTTTCAGGCAATGAGCAATGGGCAGTTTTGTTGCTGATGAGGGCAAGACTGTTTTTTCGTTTTTTATTTTTATTTTTTTGTCTGTTTGCTTTGTTTTGTTTTTTGAGTGTGTGTGAAAATCTTTCTTATGCTGAAAACATTCGTAGAATGGGAAACTCTAGTGACAATGTGTTAGTCTTTATAATAAAACAGAATATTATCCCTTTGGTAATTCTATATTTAAATTATTTTCCTCCATGTCAAATTAGGACCTATTTGGGGAAACATGGGTTAAATCCATTCATGTAAAATTTCCCTTTGAAATAATGATGAGTATCCCATAAAATAAAGACAAGCAAACAAGGGAAAATACCCATGTCAAATGTCAGATGAGAGACTGCGTGGGTAATAATCAGGCCAGCATCGTATTCAAAAATATATTTACATATAGTGTAAATAATAGCTTAGGTAATAGAAACATTCTTAAAATATTTATTGTTGTGTATCTAAAGTATTTAAAGTTGCTGTGATTTCTTTCCTACAGTATGGTAAATTTATATGCACTCTAAGCCTCACATATATGACTAAAGTGATATAAAATACCATAGGGCAAATCTCAAGCAGATGTCTTAGCCTGTAACTAAAACCCCAGGCTCATGACAATATTTCTGTATTTTTCCTCTTCTTTCAAAGAAGCAACTCACATTAACAACTCTATTTTTAACTTCACTGAAAGTGGAAAAAGACATAGGTCTCTCAGGGGAATTACCAATTCAGAAATTAAAGCTTGTAAAGGAAAAGAGGAGAGAGTTAGGTATCCCATTGGCATCTGGCACTGGCCAAAGATCTTCACATCTGTTCAGAGGTGATTTGCACAGTCAATCTATTGCATTCTGATATATAAGACTTTTTAGCAGTTATTTTTATTGAATTGTACATACAATTTCAGCCTGAAATATTGTGTTTTTTTTTTGTTGTTTGTTTGGTTGTTTTTTTGTTTGTTCATTTACTACTGTAAATAGAAAGTATTTCTACAGAAACTTGATGCCTTAGAATTTCTTTGTGTAAATGAGGAGGTAGTTGGGAGGTAGTGGAAGTGTCAAGCATAGATGAGAGGAAGAACCAAGAGGACTGCTGACAGTCTTTCTGCTTTACATAACTTTTTTTCTGGGAGCCACTACGTCAGTAACTGGGTGTCCTAATCGTCTGGTTTAGGGCCCAAGTCTTTTTGATTAGGCAGCCTCATTTGGGATTCTCATTGATGAAGGTCCGCTTTGTTGATTGTAAGACACTGCTCAACTTGATGCTTCTGCTCAGATTTAACAGCACAGCAAGAAGTCAACATCGCACACCTACTTCTTGGGAACAGCCACTTAGTGAATACCTGGTGCCAGTTAAAAACAATATTTCTTGCCTTCATCAGTCTTAATCCAATGATGTGAGTACTTGGTTCTTTACCCGTTAGAAGGTGCATTGTTCTCTCTGCTCCTCTCATGAATCCAAAGAAATAAATAAAAAACATTCCATCAGAGTCTGTTTGCTACAGGACATATCTCCTCAGACGAATGTCTTGGTGCAACTGCCCTTCATCTTTCTCCTCTGCCTCTTGTTTAGCTGCTCCCAGTCACTTTTCCCTCCCTGTTGTTCTCCAAAACTTTCCAATGGAAAGGTTGTCTTTTGTCAATTACAGAAGACTGCTTCTGGTGAATACTCAGTGGTGAGTCCAATATGATGATCAGCCAAAGTAGAACTCAGGTGGAAACAGGGAACAGAGAATAGTCTCTTACCTCTTCACCAGCGCATTACATCTTTTCAGTAGAGGTATCTTTTGGCCCTGGAGATAAATCTGGAATCTAAATTAATAAGAAATACTGGCAATGACTGGTATTAAAGTCAGTTATTAAAAATAAGTTGTTGGCTCTTTTTTTTACCCATATGTCCTGTATAGAGTCACCTTTTAACTAGATATGAATCAAAATGATTTTTGTCTATACTGAGCCTTATAAGAACAATTTTTATATTTTTTCATTCCACTTTTGTCTTACCTTTGCAAACAGTATATATTAATTGCTGTTGTTAATTTGCATATTATATTTTAAATATGTTATTATACTCTTGATAAAAGGCAACAGCTGTTATTTACTGTATAATCCCTTTAATTAGAAACAAAGCTAATTCACAGGAAGAGAATCTATGGTCAAATCCTTATCTAAGGCTTTCTTTAATGCAGTTCATTTCAGGTGCTCTTCAAATAAAGATGGTTCTTTAACTATCATGTGTAAGACATAGGGGTTTCTTCTGGCTGCCCCCAGCCTGCTCTGCTCCCTGGCTAGGGGTGACAGGGCAGGGCCTTGCCAACTGGGATCCTTCCTCATGGTCTTTGGTACATATTAACTTTCCCAAAATTACTTTGCTTTTATAGGTATTTTATGTTACAACTTTGGACACTAAAAGCAGTGGGACGGGTCCTGGCCGGTGGGGTCCTGCCTTGCTGCCCTCCAAGGAGCCCCTCCTGTTATCTCCGCAAATACCCATAAAATCAAAGTAATTTTGTGAAAGAAATCTTACATATTCTAAAGCAAGAAATGCATTCACAGACTATATGCAAATTTCAGGTCAAAACTAAAAACATCTGCAGGCTGTATAGTATGTTTGTCTTCATTTAAAACAGAATTCTGTGACCAGAGGCACAGAGTACATTTTTCATTTAGCAACTTTATTTCAATGACATCAGAGCTGACAGCTCCATCTTTTGTTCCCTCTTGCATTATTTGCACCTCACAATAACATGCACTTCAGCAGTAGCCTTAGTCGTTTGGAGAGCCAGTCATATGAAGAAAATTCTCAATTTCTTATAGGACTGAGTATTTGCGCATGTCCTTGAATGTTGTTCAAATGAACTACTATATTCATTTAATCATGCTGAAGTAAATTATAGTAATCTTTATTTCCTCACCAAGTCTAATACTTATTCTGTGGAAAAAAAAAAAAAAAATCTTTCTATTTTATTTTCCTGTTCTTAAGACCTAAATGGAAAGTAGTGCATTGAAACAAAATGGCAGTTGTAGTCCATACTCAAAGAAATGAAAACAATGCATGTATTTACAATATTATTCAGACAAAACAAAACAAAACAAAAACATAAATTGTAATCTGAACACCACAGAAAAACTTCAAGCAACATGAGATGTATGTATTTTATTAATAGCTCTATTTCTTTTCCTGTAGAATTAGGATTAAAAGGAAGCTAAAGTTTGCTCTCTGTCAAATTTTGCTTCTTCCTTGTTTTTGTTTTGTTTTTTTTTTTCTTTTTTTTTTCTTTTCTTTTTCCTGTCATTTTGGCTTCTGGGAACATCCCTCACCCTGTAAGTGAGAGTCATAAATCTTACAATGAATTTTAAATCCCCAACACTGACTTCTATTAAATCTTCTTATTTGAGAAATGAGCTAGCAGTATGGAAGTGTAATAGCAAGAAAAATATATGAGCCTTTTTCCTAGACTTCAATAGGCCTTCAGAAAGACTTCTGTTTTCAGTACTGGATTACTTGTATAAGAATTCAGATCCTTCCCATTTGTGAAGTCAATTGTGTTTCATCAACAATTACCCGATATTCTACTCTGGTGAGGCTCCCACCAAATGCAGTTAACGTCAGAAATGTTTATAAATGAGCTTTTATTAGACAAAGTCCAAAGAGTCAAAGGAAAGTAGAAGTATCTTCACCGATTTTAAAACATAAGGATCTGTTGAGCCACCAGCAGAAACTCCTGGGGACTGTAAAAGGAATGACAGGTTTGTCATGAAAATCAAGTGACAACCCCCAAGTACATCCGCCCCCCCCCCGCCCCCTGCCCCCCCAAACTGAAAAGGGAAAAAGCAAAGGGTGAAATCATAGTGAAATCCGTGAATAGGAGATGATTTTGTTGAATACAGACAACCTGAGAGAATACTAGTATGAAATGCATGTTGATTCATAAAATCAGGTTGCTAAGAACCTTTTGCATGGGTTTACTTGAGCATTAATGAACAATCTCTCTAAAAGAGTAAATCAGTTCAATTGTTATCCAGTACTATGCAATCCAGTAGATATATTCAATGGTAAATTCTTCTTCCTTTATTATGCTACAACTCCAGAACTAAGTAATAATATTTTCTTTGTAATAACATTTTTATTGTCACTTCTCTAATTTTATTGTAGTTCAGAAATTTCATGTACAGAATAAAAGAACCTGTCTCAGAAGTAAGGTTGATTAAGAAAGAAAGAGAAAAAGAAAGAGAAAAAGAAAGAGAAAAAGAAAATTGACAACAGTCTTTGACCTGATGTACCATTTTGTAAAGCTTGAATATTTTATGGTGAAACAAGAAGTACCAAACTAATGATCCATTTGTAAATGATCATTCTCTGAAGATCAGATTATTGTGTGAATTTAACAGGTGTTTTCCCCATAGATTATAGATTAAAAGATTTAATCTTTTGCCTTTTTTTTTTTTTTCTCTCTCTATAGTGGTGAAGAACTGATTTTTTTTTTTTTTTAATTTTTTGTTTGGTTTTGTTTTTTATATTTTATCATGGTAATCTTCTAACATCAGACGGAATAGGCTGTTGAGGCTGTTGCATTATGTTCATAAACAATCTCCAGAAAATAATACTGACTCAGAAAGCTCTGTTATACATTAGTCAAGGTGGAAAGCTAGGTTCTAAATAAGTATACTTAGTTCATTGTCTGTAGCTGCAGAAAAATCCTCAGCTTTCGTGGTTCTGTAAGACCAGAAGAGGTGCCATGAGTATGGCTCTAACTGATATTAGCATTCTCATTTGCCGTGATGACCTGTAGGTATACACTGTATAGTTTCTGAGTAGCCAGCTGGTTTCTGTCATACAATTAAACTGTCAGGGACTATTTAAAGTCAATATATTTAAGAATGTGTCAGGAAAATATATTTTTTTGTCTTGCTACAATTTACAGAATTCCAAATAATTTTCAAGTAGTGGATAAGGAGAAAAATATCAAAATGTTTAAAATTTTGTTGCAATTATATTCTGGTAAGGTCAATCAATATATTTTATTTCAATTTTTCCTTTTTTATTTCTTAATTTTTTATTATAATTCGAGATTCTATATGAAAAATAATTTTCAGATGAATGATGAACATTTTTTTTTTTAAATTTACAAATAGTACTTTTGGAAAACTTCAGAACTTCCTTTTCCTCACAATATTCAAAGTATAATATTTGTCAAAATCAATCATTTCCTGCAAAACAAACAAACAAACAAACAAATAAATAAATACATTTTGGAAAAATTGGCATTGACAGAATAAAGCAGGTAAAGCAAGTTGATCTGCTCAGCCCTGGTGAGACGTACCTGAAGTGCTGAATTCAGTTTTGGGCTTCCCTGGATCATAAAAGCATGGAGATACTGGAGCAAATCCGCTGAAGGGCCACAAAGATTCTTAAAAGCTTGGAGCATCTGTCATACAAGGAGAAGCTGAGAGAGCTGAGATTGTTCAGCCTGGAGCAGGAAAGGACCAGAGGCATCTTATCAGTGTGTATCCCTGATGGGGATATTTCAACCTCAGCGACTCTGGGATTCAGTGATCTGATCATTGTTTCACAAATCAGTATGCAAACATTCTGCTAATGTATGCAATTAAATAAAAAAGTCCTTCCTAAGGGGAAATGCAATGCTCTTTGGATAAAGAATTTGATTTAAAAAAAAAAGTCCTTTTCTTTCTTTTTGTATTTAGCCAAATATACAGTTTTCCATAATCAAAAACAATACCAAAATTCTGTTTGTTTGTTTGTTTGCTTGTTTGTTTCCCTCAATACATTGCATGGCTTACAAAGGCATTTTTTTTGCTTATTACCAGTATTTATCGGTTAACTAGATTTCTTCTCTCCAAGATTCCAGATGGAGTTTGACAACCTTGTTCTCTCTAGTACTGCTCTGGTGCTGAACCATACTTATGTGCCAACAGAAGTCCAAATTATTCTTTCACCTATATATTCCTGCTCTCTTCATAGTGGTTTTTCCTGTTTGTTTTCAGGAGTATTTTAAACTAAGCTGTTAAATTCTTGTCTTGGATCAAAAACCATTCCCATTTTTCTGAAAAGTCAGGAAGGTTACTAAAGTCTTTAATTACTTCATTATTTACAGGTGATGCAGTATTTCCATCTCATCCATGTGTCATCTTAAGCTTTCTCCTAGAAATGAAAGCAGAACAGGATTTATAAGATCTATAATGATATATAGTTATGGCATCACTGCAATGTAATGATAACTGTCTTCATCTAGAGGTCTTACCCATGTAATTAAACATATGAGACGTAGAAGAGATCTCCCAGAATCATTACCTTAGCTGGGACTCTGAATAATCGGGAGAAGTGGATATCTCTAGACTGCAATTTATTCCACCTAAGAGTTATTATTTTAGGATAGGACATATCACCCTTTGGAGATTTCCATCTTTCTCCACTGACAATTAAGACTATATTCTCTTTACTGATTATATCAGCTTAGAAAGTTACCTAATCATATTAGATAAATTCTATGAAGTAATGTGAACTCCATCTTATACTGAAATGTCAACAAGCTGCCAAGGAGATTGAGAATTTAGTACACAGAAGCCACCAGACTTAATGTATGTTTCTAGTTAGTTTTTAATATTGTCCTATGGCCACATTTGACAACAAGGCTTCTGAAACAGTTATTAGCAGTTAATTAACTTTGGTAGCAGACCAGTGCAAGTATAGTCTGTTTTGAGTATAGCAAACACAATTTATGTCTAGTTTTTACTTCTTGAATAAAATCATGACTCTGCAGGAGCTTCTCTTCTCCTCACCTATTATTTGTTTCTAGGTCAGGATCGTTCATACAGAGTTCTTCAGAGAGGTTTTATCCTCTTCACTTTCTTGGAACTATACTGTATGCCTGAACGTGTTCAGAAGTAGAAATCTGTATTTCAAATCTAGCTTTAGAATTTGGATTCAAAGTCTTCTGGTATTTGTACAGACATTACTCCCAAAATCATTTGTTTTATGTTGAACACATTATTTTGGTATGAAACATCACTGGAACCTGCATTCATTAGAGTTCATTGAACTATTCAGGCATTCAGTAAGTCTATGACTTAGTGAATCACTCCAGATTTGACCCTTATTTACTTCTGAGCAACATTAAAAACTGCTGAACAGGAATTCAGATTGTAAGCTTTGCTCATTCATATACTGCTAGTCAGCAAAGACACATTATGCTATTTCCACTAATTCTATGACTGTAATATTTCAAAGAGAAGATTAAAGAACAAATCCATTATGTCTTTCTGGTAAACGTATTGGCCTCAGAATGAGTTCATATGGCACTCAGGCAGCCTTTTGCATTGTGAATGTTTTCAACAGTTCTCAGAGAGCATTCATTTGATCTTACAAATCTCACAACATATTGGACTGGGAGCTATTATTTGGGGAAAGAATCACAAATAGTGTTTTCTTTATTCTCTGATAAAGCTAGTACTGAAGTGGTTGACATTTACTCTCAAGATTAGAAGTCAGCTATCTTTACTACTTCTCAATATGGCTTGACACACTCAGTCTCTTGATTTCTTCGTTTGCTGAACATAAATTGAGCATAGTGACCAGGTAACTTAGACAGCTATATATGCCTCCAGAAGTGGGTGGTTTTTTTTGTTTTTTTTTGTTTTTTTTGGTTCAGATGCAAGAAAGAAGCTGCTTCCCTACTACTATCCCAGTGAAGAAGTCACTTATGGCTGGACATGACAAGCTGATCTTGCATGTATTCAGTTGCCTTCAGGAATTATTGTTCCTTCATCAGGGTATCATAAAGGGCTAAGTTAACTGAACACTGCACATGTCACATACATGTAAATATCTTGCATTCAGATGACTCTTTTTTTTTTCTCAAAATGGCTCTTAAAACTTCCTTAAGCATTTACCCATGAGACCAGCAAAAAACTGATTGCATAGTAGCAGCGATCTTTAACTAAAGGTTGAGGAAGAATACACTGAAAACCTCAGGGATGATGAAAGGCACAGGAAGAGTGTTGCATATTAGATTCTGTCTGTACTGCTGATGCCATTGTATTAATAGAAGCTATAATTCAGTCGGGAAAAATAAAAGGCTTGCATCTTGCAGTGACTTCCTGGCAAGTTTGAAAATATATCTCTGATTTGTCTTCGTGTTTCTCACAAAAGTACAACAGACCAAGACCATAGTGTTATTGATTTTTTGCTGTTTGACAGAACTGCTGAGTTTCAGTGGATTTTTACATATACCTTTAATTAATCATTCAGGTAGACAGTGTCCAGCTGAATGTAACCTTACACCACTGTGTTTGTTCACTGTTTCCTGCCGTGTGACAGCATTTATCTGATTAGCAGTAAGAACAGGTGTAGACCTTAGTGACAATAAAGACAACCCTGAAAAGGATTAACTGCTGTATATACAGTAGCTTTAGATGACATAACAAGCATCCAGCTCTATTTCATTAGCATTTCTATTCAAATCTTATTTATTAGATGCTTCACAACTGCATAAGCTACGGTCTTCAGTCAAATTGCTCTGTGCCATACCATCTTGTTTATTATTACAGACTACTCTTTACAACATTACCATGAAAAAGGCAAAGTTTGCAGTGCAGCTGTAACACCAGCTAGATATAAATATGCTCATCTGTCTCATCAATGTGAATGATATTAACAAGCAAGGAGAGAATTTGAAATGACATAAAAAAAAGTTTGACATGCATGGATAAGGTAGAAGGTCATGCCGTGGCCTATGGTAGGAGTGGAAATCATTTAAGTCCTCTCTGCAGTCACAATCCACAGAATCCTTCCAGCCCATAGCCAAGGAATCAGTAGACACAAAGCTTCAAATCTAACCCGTATACCTTGTCAACCCCTTGGTGATATTAAGAATTTGGGTCAAACTATTCAAAAGGATAGCATTTTTAAATGTTAATGTGTCTAAAAAGATGAAACTGAGTTTCTCTATGGATGCCTTGGCCTTTTGAACCCTAAGATGTTATTCTGAATTCCTGTTCAAAAAATGTAACCCTTCCTCTGCCATATTAGCTTTGAGTTTGGGCCTTTTACCAGCAAAGCATATTGGTATATATCTATTATTTGCTGGGTAATGTGTTTATTACATACATAAATTGGCTAACAGCTGAGAATGGTGTAGTATTAGAGTAATCATGAGCAGGCAGGTGCTTCATGAGTCTCTGCTGCCCAGACTTCTTTTGGGTTGGGAAGGATTGTCAGCCCTCAAACAAAGCTCTTGTTGAGTTCTGTTTTAGTTCTCTACTTTTTTTTTTCACCATTTTGTATTGTTTCACATTGCTTATTTTCTTTTTATTCCCTGAGCTGGTAACTAGCGGTGTCTCAACAATTTCCCTGATGTCTTTGTTTTTAATTTTCTTATCATGCCTATCTTCAGCTTAGGAACTTTCCCTCACAGCTCAGCAACAATTTTTGCAGTAGAACCCAACCAAGGACATGTAGTGTGTTTCACAGAGCTGGGCCTTGGGCAGCAGATAGTTGAACCCCTGGGCTGTGGGATACAGCTGGTAGACATTTATAACTGTGGGCCTGAGAATTGATTGTGGAGAGGGAGGCATGTTCAAACAATGCCTTATTCACCTTTTAATCCCTATGCCAGTAATTCCCTGAATCTTTTCAGAGCTTCATCCTCTCAGAGAAGCACTGAATTTTTCAGCAAGGTAACATAGTCTTGACTCGTATCTAAAGAGATCCAGTCTAATACTGGAATTTTCAAAGGAGACTAGGTGGAAATTAGAGACCTAGTCAACTTCTTTTCCACATATAGTTCCTTTAACCTGCTTTTGAAATGCCATTCAAGTTTTTAAGCTATGGCAAATCAAAATAAATA
>VXAL01004751.1:57434-76343 GCA_013399475.1 Chauna torquata
TCTTTCTCTTTGTGGCTAAGGCAGTTTTCTAGCAGAGAAAACTGCCTTCCATTTAAAATAAAATAAAATAAAATAAAATAAAAATCCCTGAGCTTTCTTCCTCCCACCACTGGATTTACCAGAATAGAGGATTTCTTGCACAATTTTCTGAGCAATTCCCAGAACAGATATTTTGCACTTGCTTTAACCTCTCTACAAAGTGACTTCTTAATGCATATTTTCCCCACACATTTATATAAGATTACTATTCTCTTTTAGCTAAAGAAATATTAAGATGTTCACTTTCTTAAAGTCTTTGATTCCCTCTCTTCAACAGTAGTTCCTTCTATGGTAAATAATACTTAGTGAATTGAATAAAGTCCCATTATTCTTTGTCAAGATTCTGTAGTAAATTGAACCACAGTGATTTTCTAGACTCAAAACACATATTACTTCTATCCTTTGCAATCTAGGAAATACCTACAGTCAGAAAGACTTTACCTTTGGAATAAGAGGTGTTAAAATTCTGCTGTCTGCTTTCAAAATTTTATTAGTGCAAAAAAGAAAATATAAACTCTTTATAAAGCCTTATGGCATGCAGGGTTTATGAAACTTAGGAGCTCCTTTGTCTAACATATATTTGCTATGATGCTTTTAAGTTCAATGGCTTGAACAATGTTTCATTTAAAGTGTTATTCTTTAAATAAAATCTCAGTCTCTATAGAGCAGCACAGGTCTGCTATTTTAAAGATATCTACTATTTCTCATGCTACTTAATATATATCCACATTTGATTATTTTGTACCTGTGACAAGCTATCAATAAAATGGCACGTGCCTCAAAGTAATCTGCTGACTGCTGGCTTTACACTGTGGGCTTTATCTTGCCTTCCCAAATAATTGACTCTAAACTTCAAAATGATACCGTATAGTAAATGACTCATGTTCCTGTAACTTGCATGCTATTTGACTCAAATGGTTGTAGAGTAGAAATGTATGTTTATGCACTGTAAGCACAAAGAGTGAATTTTTGTATTCAAGTAAAAGTAAAAATTGTGGTTAGAATGCTAAAGACAGCCCTAAGCATTTACTTCCAACTGTTTCTATTCTGAATTCAGGTTCCCATTCTTAATCCACTTCTGTTCTTTCTGCTGTCTTAAAATTCCCAAGTTTTGTCTCTGTCCAAGCATAAACTATATGAGAAATCCTGTGAAGAAATAGTTTTATGGTTTTCCTATCAAGGGCAGGGATATACAATCGCTATTAAAATCACTTTGGTTACTAATTCTTTCACTACATAGGCACTGATCTAGCTGATGGCAAGAGCATGGAGGAAAAAAAAATGGGAGATTTATTGTTCTGGACAAGGTCTACAGGAGATGCATTTTGCCCTCTGCACATTTTGGAAATGTGCTTTGGACTAAAATTACCAGAGCCGAATATTCAAAAGCATCAGCAACCATAACATAGTTTACAAAATTTACACAGGCTCTGTAGGCTTTGTATGTATACTTCATTTATTTCATTTACATATTTTGTATGTTGCGCATTAAAAGAGAACAATTTGCAGACATCAGGCGGTATCGTGATAGTGGATTTTCTGAAGGTTAATAGATGTCATAACTCGAACAGGTCTTCAGGGATACAAGCAGGCTTAATTCTAAGTTCAGCAATGAAAGGGAGAAAGAAGAAGTCATAGAGGATACAAATGAATACTGTAAATGATGTTTTCCCTTAAACACTTCCTGTTACAGTTTTTCTTTCAATCTTCAACTCCTTTTGATCCTGAAATTGTAGACACACAAAATAACTAAATAAATAAATAAAAAACCTCAAAGTTTTTATTCAGATAAACCTCAAAAGAAAATGTTTGACTCATTTCTACCTTTATTCAAAACCATTTTTGAATAGCCCAACCCTGACGTTAGCTAAAACAACAAAATGTCTTTCAGGAACAGGCAAAAAAACACTTATTAACAATACATATGCCATCTGTCTGTATATTCTTGTCCTTCCCTCCAGAATACTGTAATAATATTTCAAAGTAAAGTACAAAAAAATGTACATGTTAAGTTTTGTAATGGTACAAATTAAACATTCAATACAGAAAATAAACACCTAACGTATGATCATTGGTGAAAGTGCATTGCAGTGCTCTTAATTCTAACATAACCAGGACCACATACGTATCGCGCATTACCAATTTCAAACTGGTTGCACTATCCAAAGAAAACATTGCAGTTAACGTATTTTTCTGAAATTGTACCACATTAGACCTAGGCTGGGCTCTTTTCCTCTTTCTGTTTTATTTATTTATTTATTTAAGAGAGAGAGATGTTGATATCTATGTTTGCCTCTACTTACTGCATTAGGTATCAGCTTTACTCCTTTATCATTTGTGTTCTGCATAGCAGAACACAAGGCAAACTAGAGCTTAGCAGTATCTAGGGTTGTTGCAGGTGTATGTTTGGCCTGTCACTCAATTCTTTTTAGACAACTGAGATATTTTGTAAAATTTAAATATAACTAATTTCTTCCCTAGGTCAGAATTGCTGTGAGAGTTCGGAGGAGCAAAACAGACTCTGGGAATAACCATTACATGGTTAAGAAGCTCTTTCAAAGACTAAGTGGACCTTGTCAAACCCAAATCAGAACAACAGTGAAAGCAACCATCATGATAAGCCAAGCTGGGAGGAATCTTTGCAGGAGTAATTGAGAATGTTCATAGCCACATCTCTCAGGGACAAAGGTCACCATTGCTTTCATCTTTTCTATTTCTTTTCATATGTATATTTTTTGTTTCTATCCAGGAGAGGAACACAGATTGTGGGGGAAAAAAAAAGAAGACGGTAAAGTGATGAAAGAGAATAGGGGATGGGTGTAGATTTACCAATTCAGTGACACTACTGATTTCATTGTACTTGGTTTCATATGAAGTGTGGTAGGAACACTGTCCCTTAGTGCCACATCCACAGCTCTTAAATACCTTCAGGAATGATGACTCCACCGCTTCCCTGAGCAGCCTGTTCTAATGTTTGATCACCTTCTCCATGAAGAAATTCTTCCCAGTATCCAATCTAAACCTCCCCTGGTGCAATTTAGGACCATTTCCTCATGTCCTATCACCTGTTACCTGAGAAAAGAAACCAACACACTCCTTGCTGCAACCTCCTTTCATGTAGTTGTGCAGAGTAATGAGGAGCACCTCAGCCTCCTCTTCTCTCAGCTAAACAACCCCAGTTCCCTCAGTTGCTCCTCATAAGTCTTGTTTTCTAGTCCCTTCACCAACTTCGTTGATCTTCTCTGCACACTTGAGCAACTCAATATCTTTCTTGTAGCCAGGGGTCCAAAACTGAACACAGTATTTGAGGTGCAGTCTCATCAGCATTGTGTACAAGGGGACAATCACATCCCTTGTCCTGCTGGCCATACTATTTCTGAGACAGGCCAGGATGCCATTGGCCTTCTTGGCCAGCTGGGCACATTGCTGGCTCATTTTCAGCTGGCTGTTAACCTGCACCTCCAGATCCTCTTCTGCCAGGCAACTTTCCATTCACCTTTACCCAAGCCTGTATCGCTGCATTGGATTGTTATAATGCAAGTGCAGGACCTGTCACTAAGCCTTGTTGAATGTCATGTTATTGGACTCACATGAGGACAATTGATCTTGCCTATCCAGATCCCTCTGCAAAACTTTCCTACCCTCAAGCAGATCAACAGTACAGCCTAACTTGGTGTTGTCTGAGAACTTACTATGGGTACACTCTATCCCTTCATCCCAATCATAGATAAAAATGTTAAACAAAATTGGCCCCAAGATGGAACGCAGGGGAATGCCACTGATGACCTGCCACCAACTGGACTGAACTTCATTCACTATGACTCTCTGAGCCCAAATCTCCAGCCAGTTCTTTGCTCAGAGAACCATTCACCCGTCCAAGACATGAGCAGACAGTTTCTCCAGGAGAACACTATGGGAAACAGAGTCCGGGTAAACAATGTCCACAGCCTTTCCCTCATCAATTGAGCAGGCCATGTTGCCATAGAAGGAGATCCGGTTAGTCAGGCAGGACCTGTCTTTCATAAATTCGTACTGGCTTCTTCTATCACTCAATTGTCATATATGTGTCATGTGATGACGTTCAAGATGATCTGCTCCATAACCTTCCCTATTACCAAGGTCAGACTGACAGGTCTGTAATTCCCTAGATCCTCCTTCCTGACCTTCTTGTAGATTGGAGTCACATTCACCAACCTCCAGTCAACTGGGACCTCTCCAGTTAGCCAGACTGCTGCTAAATTATTGAAAATATAAGAAATACAGAAATATCCTTTCCACTTACATATCTTAAAACTTGCTTGAGCATGTTATGTTGAGAAAATTAAAAAAGCTCTCAAGCTGCAAGAACAATATTTTTAAAGGAGGAACACTGAAGTATAAGCAAATTTCCCTTTAGGTATTTGCAGGTATCAGTATTTGCCTGTAAAGCTAATCAACAAACTGCAGAGTAGTAAAGAGCAAAAAGTATTAGCATATTTCCATTTTGCTTTAAAATGATTTCATACTTTGTAAACCCATGCAAAGCAAATTACGGTGGTAATAAAACATCTACGATTACCTGGGATTGTGCTAATCTGCAAAAGACTTAATTCTCCAAAGATTTNCTTGTCTTTTCTAGAATCATATATACTACAGCTTAGTAGACATTCTGAATTGTAGCTATACAAATATATAGCAGTTGAAATCCTTCAATTGGTGGCTGGTCATAATCGACTAAATTCCTCCCAAAATATGATATTTTTTTCATGGTAAGATGAATACCATTTTCCTTGTTTGATTTTGAGATATTACTATAACACAAGCACAAAATGATATTATTTTGGGAACGCTATTGAAAACAAAATGTCAGAAAGCTAACAATATTTCTTTTAATAGCCCAAGTGGTTTATAATATGGCATAAAGACGCTGAAATGGAGATAAGCTAGTAATTCTTTGTTGTTTCATCTGTAGCTCATTAAGTTTCTGCATGTTCATAATTAGGAATCTATTTTCTTGTAGCTTTCAGAAGTTTCTATCGATTTGGATCCATACCATATGTAATTTGTGTTTTCTTACACCCTCAGTTACAAGGTGGAACATAACATTTCAGTCACTCTTTTGTAGAATTCTTTATCAGTTTGCCCTTCTGTCCTTCTTACAGCTACGAAATGTTTGTTCCTTTTGTGTATGACCTTATGAATATAATTATTTTCCCTTTTAAAAACTTAAAAGCGATGTGATTATGCTGTTTTGTCTGTCAAAATGTTTATTTGATGTTTGAGAAGAACTTCTGTATGCGGTGTGATATTATCTCTAGCTATAGTGACAGAAACATCAGTTCTGCAGGACAAAGACACACACTAGCTTGTCACTTGTCTTAGTTCTGGTATCCCTTGGGAGTATTTTGGAACATATTGGCATTTATTTCAGGAGCTCATTCTGATTGTCTTTAACAGGGTCATATATAACTCAGTTACTCAACTGTCTCACTCCTGTGTCAAATGGATTTTCTTGCAGCTAAAGTTATCTGTTTGGTTAAATGCTTTGCCCCTTTCTTTTTTTTTAATACTCTGTCCTCTTTGCTCTCTTGTATCATGGTGAATTTGTATACATTTCTGATAAAATGGAGCTGTTTTCTATTCTCCTATATTTCTCCATAATTATACTCTTGTACTAAACAAAATGGAAATGTACAAATAATGGATGGAAAGCAGCTACATAACCCCCCTGTGCTGAAAGATACAGTATTATAAGGGTCTTTATTATATGGTAATAGGATTCTAACATTCAAAATAAATGTTAGACATTAAAGGGATGTCATTTAACACAGTGAATAATTGCAATTTCCATTTCTTTCTGTATGGACATTTGAGAACTGATAGTATTGCTCATAAATTTCTTTCTTTTTTTTTTTTTTTTTTTTTTTTTCTGTATTGTTGTGTGGGGATTGTTGCATGAAAACAAATGAATAGGCAAATGAGCAAATTGTAAAACCACATGATAATGCTCAAATCTTGTTCAACAAACACGGAAGTGAAAAGAAGAATACCAGTTACTTTCATTCAACAAATATCAAGACTTTAGATAGCACTTTCCTTCAAAAGCTCTGCTGAACTGTAAAAATATTTTCAGCCTTTTCAGTACTGCTGTAAAGTGTCTTTGGTATGTATTGTTTTTATTTATCAAAGCACATACTATTTTTGCAGAAGTACAGACTATATTTGAATAAACTTAATCTTCCTCATATTTACCAGTATTCTTGCAAACTGTGATCTTAAAACTCCCACTATAATAGAATAAAATCATAGAATAGTTTGGGTTGGATGGGATCTTTAAATGGGTCCCTGTTGTGTGTTCAGGGACATCTTCCACTAGATAAGGTTGCTCAAAGCCCCATCCAACCTGAGCTTGAACACCTCCAGCAATGGGGCATCCACAACTTCTTTGGGCAACCTGTTCCAGTGTCTCACCACCCTCATAGTAAAGAATTTCTTCTTTTCTGATCTGAATGTCTTTATTTCTGCTCATGTACGACAGAGGTGGTCTCAATGCAGTGGGAATGTAGGAGGAGGGCAGGTAGCAAATGGAGCATGTCTGGCTCTGCTAAGAGGAATGTAGCAACCGATCAGGCCTCCCCAGTAAGTCCATGCTTGTCACTCCTGCACCAGGGCTGACTTTTTGCCCCTCGTGGAACTTCTGGGCACTGTGGTTGACCAAACTACACCTTCTCTGAGATGCCTGCAATGCTTTATGCAGCTACGTCTTGATTTCAGCCACACAGCTTGAATAAGACATATTACATACGTACCTCAGCTTCAAAAACTACTACAGCAATTACTATTGTTATTGTCAGTATCATTATGATACTAACCAGAAAATTTTGCAATACACAAAAAGTTTGGAAAAATCTTTTCTGGTGAGGTTCCAGGGGAACTCCTTGCAAAGGAAATATGATCAGTGGAATTAATATGGATAGAGTTATATGGTTCAAAAAGGAATACTCGCCTTTTCCAGTCCTGGTGCATTTTTTCCATTTTTTATTTCTCTCCCTAAGTCCATATTTATAATATTTCTGACATCTCCCATAATTTTTATATTTTGCTGAATGGACTAGTGTATGGCTACTTTCATGGACTGTACTAGAAGCCCTCAGCAATTCAAAACAAGATGCACATCATGCACATCAAGAATGAAAGGAAGGAAGCACTATCTGCAACTGGAGTTACGTAGGTGTCGTAAACATTATCTGTTGCATTAGGTGAAAAACAGATATTAGAACTAATATATGGAATCCTCTCCAGAAGTTCAGCTTCAGTGTTCTGGAACAAAATTATTTTTGTCAAACTATTTATGAAGTAGGAACTATTTATTATTTGTCATCAAAGCTAGGTGTTAACTCTACACTCCTTCACCTCTGTGTAAGCTCAACCAAGAATTATTTAATTCATGTAGCAATACTAGCCTTCCAGAATTAGTACATAAGGAAAAAAAAAAAAAAAAAAAAAAGGAAAATAATCTACATCCTATTGCAGATATACTAATGATTCCAGATATGACTTACAAAATAATAACCTCCCATACAACCTCCAATGGAGTAGTAGAGTATTTGCAGCAGGTCTCTAGCTAAACAAACTTTTAGATGTTTGTTTACCTTAACTGATCAACTCTAATTGTATCCTTTATTACCTAAAGAATATTTGCATTCACCTGAGGAAGTGCTAGAGAATTTTCAAGAGCTGAAGCTACATTTCCCTTTCCACAGCATTCTGTTTTATGGAACAGAAACCATACAAAGTTATATTAAGCTGTAAAATAGCACCATGAGTGAAGGGAGTACAATGATTTGACAAATAAATATCTTTATTGTTACTTTTCTCTTTCTTTTGATCTTTTTACCTTGGATATTATCAGCTTTTAAAATATCAAAAGCAATATCATCTTCTGATTATATAAGGCCATATAGTCCATTGCAGCACATTAAATTTATTACGGTTTACTAAGTGACTTTGCAAACCTGACTTTGCTATCTACTTCACTCACTCTGTACATCAATGTATTTAAAAATCACTAGTTACGCAACCGTGATTTTAAAGTCACTTATAAATAACAGTCCAGAAACATTTTTAGCTGTAATCTAAATCAGTAGAAAAAGTGATGACTAAATTCTTTCACAAATAAGGGAAAGAATTTCATTTAATATTGGAAAAAATTTAATTTAGGTGGTAATAAAAACTGCCACCTTTGAACTTCTGTGCTATTAACTTTAAACAAGAAAACAAACCCCATCATAACTCTTTTGAAATGAAGGTCTGTGGTGGCTTTACCCGGCTAAACAGGCGACCTCCACCACAACCGCTCGCTCACTCCCCCTCCTCAAAGAAACAGGGGGAGAAAATATGATGGACAAGGGTTTAAGGGTTGAGATAAGGACAAGCAAGTTACTCACTAATTATCGTCACGGGCAAAACAGACTCAACATAGGGAGATTAGTATAATTTATTACTATCACTAGCAAACTAGAGCAGTGAGAAACTAAAAGCAAACTAAAAACACCTTTCCCCCCCATCCACCCTCTTCTACCTCCTCCCCCTGAGCGGTGCAGGGGAATGGGGAATGGGGGTCGCGGTCAGTCCATATTGCTTCGTCTCCGCCGCTCCTTCATGGTCGCTCTCTGTTCCCCTGCTCCAACATGGGGTCCCTCCCACGGGACACCGTCCTTCCCGAACAGGTCCTGCGTGGGCTTCCCACAGGCTGCAGCTCTTCAAGAGCTGCTCCAATATGGGTCCGTACCACGGGGTCCATCCTTCAGGAGCAAACTGCTCCAGCATGGGTCCCCCACGGGTGGCAGCTCCCACCGGATCACCTGCTCCTGCGTGGGCTCCTCTCCACGGGCTACAGGTCCGGCCCGGAGCCTGCTCCTGCGGGGGCTCTCCATGGGCTGCAGCCTCCTTCAGGCCACATCCACCTGCTCCACCGTGGGCTCCTCCACGGGCTGCAGCGTGGAGATCTGCTCCGCCGTGGTACACCATGGGCTGCAGGGGGACAGCCTGCTCCACCATGGTCCTCACCACAGGCCGCAGGGGAACTTCTGCTCCGGCGCCTGGAGCACCTCCTCCCCCTCCTTCTTCACTGACCTTGGTGTCTGCAGGGCTGTTCCTCACTCCTCTCACTCCCAGCTGCTGTGGCGCAGCAGTTTTTTCCCTTTCTTAAATATGCTCTCACAGAGGCGCAAACAGCATTGCTCATTGGTTCAGGTCTGGCCAGCGGTGCGTCCCTTTTGGAGCCGGCTGGAGCTGGCTCTTATCTGACATAGGGCAGCTTCTGGAATCTTCTCACAGAAGCCACCCCTGTGGCCCCCCTGCTACCAAACCTTTACCACTTAAACCCAATACAAGGTCTTGAACCTAGGATCCAAAATATAGACCTTACAACCTAATTATACACAAGTAGAAATAATTGAGAAATGGCAAATAAAAAGGCAAAAAAAAAAAAAAAGATTTTGTGATTCTTCTGTGCAGTGTGAAGGTGTCCACCCTAGCCTTTTTTTTGCAAGTGCCTGAATATTACCACTAGTCTAACGAAAAAAGTTGGTTGGTCTTAGAGACAGTTGGTCTCAGAAGAATCTTAAGAGATTATGAGGAGCATTTTTGACAAATAATGATTTGATCCCTTGAAAATTCTTATTGATGTCTCATTGTCTCACCATCTATGGGAAGTTTTCGTGAAATTTTATTTGAAGTAGTTATGAAGTGTTGGAATAATAAAAAAGAGCTCAACCTCATGCTTTAGCATTAATTGTATTTTAAGGATACATATAAAACAAATAAACATATAAGTAGATAAAATTTTAAGATTAAACAAAAATAAAAGTTAATCCTGTTGAAATTCTCAAACTAAAATATTTCAATTTATGCTAAGCAATATTTTTCCTCCAGGAGACCTGTTGATTCACATTTTGAAAATTGTAACTTCTTCTGCCTGTCTAGCTAGGGAAATTTTCTTGAAAGTATTTTACATCAGCATTATCCTAAAATAAGCTGTAACTATGTGCACAGCTCTGAGTTTGTGCATGAACATAGGCTTAAACTAGAAACACTTTAGATTAGGTAAGCTAAAAACATGCCTTTGTAATTACTTTGGCCAATTAAAAAGCTATCGCTTGCTCCTTACTTATCTATTTGGGCCCAATAAT
This sequence comes from Chauna torquata, assembly GCA_013399475.1. Lineage (NCBI taxonomy): Eukaryota > Metazoa > Chordata > Aves > Anseriformes > Anhimidae > Chauna > Chauna torquata. Next base: position 67,646 of record VXAL01004751.1, read on the forward strand.
AACCTTGGTTTTATATAAATGTTAAGAAACAAATAACTTTGGTTCCTTTGGTTCGTTAAATATTAAGTAAATATTTGTTTTGGTGAAAAATATACTAGTGTGTGCTGATTTTATGGTCATTTTGAAAGTCTTCTTCTTAATCTATTTCAGTCTGTTGCTGAAATCTTAATCTGTTGCCTCAGCCTGTTTATATTCTGATTTAGGAATCCAATATTGATTGCATATATATTCCTCAACTAACAAAGGATATCATATATATTGACAAGGGTTTGATAGCATTTCTTTATTTATTTTTATGTAAGACACTAAGCAGATGCTGTTGACTGAGAAAAAAACACTACAGTGCTGAATTATGAAGACTTTGGAAATGACAATTTTCAGATGGCAAAAAAAATGGAAGGTTGCTTAGATATGTACTGGAGCTTCACACAAATTAACTTTTAAGGTATTTGCAAACTTGAAGAGAATCCTTATCTCCTTCTTGAAGCAATAACAGTTGGTTGTCTGCAAATGATTAAAGCATTGTCTTCACAAGGAGACAAATGAAGAAGTCATGGGGCAACAGGTAAATGCTGCATAAGGAAAGGTTTTGTCTTATTACAAGAAAGAATTTTTTTACAGTGAGATCTATCAATCACTGGAATAATGTTCCTAGGGACTTGGCACAATCCCCATCACTGGAAGTTTTCAAGATGCGATTGGATAGGGTTCTAGGGTTCTAGGTAATGTCTTCTAGGTTCCCTTTCCCCATGAAAGATTGGATCTGATGACCTTTTGAGGTCCATTCCAATGTGGGCTGTTCTATGATTCTGTGATTCTATGATCCTATGTTTCTATGATTCTACAATTCTATGATTCTGTGATTCTGTGATTAAGTATTTGTATTTCTCTGCATTAGTTACAGTACAAAATTTAGCTGGTTAGTTTGAAATTTATGGGTGTATATATTCTCTCAACAGACAACCTCCATAAACATGTAGTGTCACATGTCTGCCAGAGGATGCTCTTCAGTGTAATCTTGTATATGCTACTGCCACACCAGAGAGGTTTGCGGTTTAAATCACAAAGTCTAATACCTGCATATTCAGGGAACAATGGGATTTGTGGCTGCAACTGATAACCTGCTAGATTAAGGGCTGAAATCTGAGAGGCATATGCAATTCATTATACACAGAACAGTTGAGAAATGATCACCATCAATGAGAGCAAACACTATAGTGCCTTGAAGCTAAGTTAGAAAGATAGCAGTGCTGTTAATAATTAATTCTCTCTGTTGTGTCTGGCATCCTGCCTATGATAGCAAAAAATCCAATAGGATATTGCTATATCCCCCAGCTTGTACAAATCCACCAGGGGTGCACTATGGCTGACATGTTTTTGCCCAACAGTACAAAATTAAATCAAGAAGCACTGTCAGAAACACCCTCCCTCATGTCATAGAAAGCAATCAAATGCAGGAGATAGGAGTGTTGAAAGCCTCAGACTAAAGTTGGAGAAATCTATCTATTGTAGCAAGCCTGCTAGCAGATGTTAAATCATTCCAGACAGCAACAAAGCTATGCCTTCCCCTTGAACGTTCATCCTTTTTTTTGTTTTGATTTTGTTGTTTGTTTTTAATTTAAATTAAATTTAGCACAAGACCTTTTTAAATAGAGGGTTAGTCTCTAAGACAGTCTTGCAAAGACAATTATATATCCAAAAGCAGATAATTTGTAGCTATTTACATCACATGGCTCCTTTGATCTATTTCTATACAAGTTTTCATGAAGTTTCCTTGCAATGGAAATACTGTAAAATGCACATAACATGGCCCCACTATCCTTGAAGTTAAGTTCTCCATGACCTTTAATGTGTTTAGAACTACAACATGTACTGTAGGTAAATGCTGTCATCCAGATTTTTAGAAGCACATTAGAGAAGAAATCAGAGAAATTATCTATGCTAGCAAAAAGACTTATCTTGTGTCTATAGAATATGCATCACAGACCCTGCAGCATTTCTTCTAGTAGTGTATACACCTTTAAATTTTCTATCCGTTTCAAGATTAGTTCACATATTTAGTCTATTAGAGGACATGTACCCAACACCTTGGGCTCAGGCAGATAGTGTGTTTTAGTTCCCTGCCTAAAATTTCATGCCTGAACTGAAAAATATTGGAAATGTCTAAATAACTGGTATCAGAAATGTCAACTATTCTCCAAGTTTGATTTAATTTCAAAAAGATTATGAATCTGCTTCTGCTAAAACCTAACCCAGCACAGTTTAAATTTAAGGAATTAGTTCAAGGTTTTAACATTAGCCAAAATCATCATTCCCCTACATTGATTGTTTCAACCTTTAGTGAATCCATTTATTATTTTCCTTTTAAATTCTACAACTATCTGATCTGTTATCCTTCTTTTTCTTTTAATGCACTTTTGTAAAACACAGATGATTAATTCCTAAATGCTAATCAATTTTCCTATGCCTATGATCAATCACCAGTGATTTCTACTTCCAAGGAAAAAATTTCCACTTTCCCTCGCTTACACTCAAATTTCACTAGTTGCCTGAAAAAGTCCTAGTCAATACTACCTGTATTTTTAAAAAAATCAAAGTCTTATTCTGATAGAATGAGTCTGGTTACTCAAATTTTGGAAAAAAAAAAAAAATCACTGTATAAATCACAAATAAGTGATAGATGACTCCATGAGATGTTTTTGCCTTATGAAATCTCCTTTATCATAGTAGCTCCAAATGCAATTAGACAGAATAATCTTGTACCGATCAGTTCCAGCTCTGAGATTTTTCACTTCTCTATCTTTGAACAGGTACTTTGTGTATTTTGTTTAAACTCATAAAAATGTCCTAGTACCAGTTGTTTGCATGTTAGCTTTCACTATAGTGCTTGGATAAGATATGAAATTCATGGAAAGGGTATGTAATACAAAAGTAGCTGAAAATAATTTAAGGAAGAAATACTGCATACTGTTCTGGCACTCTGTGTAGGTGACAAGTGCAATCAGTCCTATTCTGTGCAGTACTATTAGAGCACAAATATCTAGCATATAAAAAGATGGTATTTTTGCTAGAACTGTTACCTAACTCATGGTTGTTTAGGAAGTTTTTCTTACTGTTTATGTAGATTGTACTTGCAACCAACTTCATGATAATTTACGGAACGCAACTTTTTACTGCACATATTTTTCCTTAAAAAAAGAAAGAAAGAAAGAAAGAAAGAAAGAAAGAAAGAAAGAAAGAAAGAAGGAAAGAAAGCTCTTTTGTCACATTTAATCTCACAATCTTATTGCATTAGATGGACAGCAATGTACATTGAAAACTCAAAGGTTGCCCAATACAGCATGGAGAAAGAATGAAAATATTGTGCCTGTTCAGGTAGGTGCAAGTTGACACTGCAGCATGCTATGCTCTAGTTGCCTTTAGTAGTTATTGTTAAATGAAGAAAATCAAGCCACTGAGCTGGGGCTTTCCTCCAAGCTGAGTGAGCACAATAATAATGTAAAAACTGTGTATACCAATTTTTGATTATGTGTACAGAAATCTAAAAGTTTAACATAATCTTTTAGTTCAGAGGTTGATATTCACCTTCAATTCCAGTGCAAATTCAGGGTTCTTAGTAGCACTCAGTACTGCTCAGAATCTTGCAGGATTGTCCAATGATTTCTAAAGTGAAAGGACTAGTTTACAACACTTTTGCTGATACTAAAGAGAAAGTCATTTGAATATGGAGCTCAGGCATAATGTCAATGGGATTTTGTGTCTTGGAACTAAGAGACCTCCTGTTTCTTGTGGCAATAAACTTGAAATTCATCAGTTATTTCTCTGTGACTGCACAGATGACAGTTTCCGAAGTATTGTTGCTGTTTTATATGGTTAACTTTTCAAATTCAGCATTCTGTTTAATAAGTAGACTATCATATGTGTACTTTAACTTTTAAAAGAATCGGTAAAACATTCGAAGTGGAGCACATATACAACTGTTTAGTGTGGGTTTTTTGTTTGTTTGTTTTAGTTTTTCAATTTGCTCTTCCCTTACTTCGTAAGTTTTTTGTTGTTGCTTGTTTTATTAATTTTTTATGTTGTTTTTTCATTTCACCACATTTGTTTGAGGAAGAACAACACTGCCCATTTACAACTAAAAGTGTAAGAAAAATATTACTCTCATATAAGTGTTAAGGTCTCTGTCTGTGTCTCTTATCCTTTTCATTTTTTAGAAAGAGAAAATGCTGATCTTGGCTAATCATTAGATCAAAACCAACCTCTAATGTCTACTTCCGCAGCAGAAAGTTGCAAAGCCTTAAGATTTCATCTCCTGGTGTTTTTTACATAACTATTTTATGTTGAATTGTCAGATATATCAGAATTTATCAATGGCAGCTTAAGGGATGATCAGAGCAGGAAGCTCCCTCTCCACTTATTCTTTCTACGCAGGACTCAATAACTGGACACGTCAGCCAGAAAGCTGGTCTTTGACAAGCCAGAGGCCTAGAAAACTTAACGCAGCAGTTCAGCTTGGTAGGTTCTTCATGACTTCTGCTGTTGTGAAAAGCATTGCTTATCTTTTCTGGTCATCTCTCTAATGGCCCACATACCACGGCAGTACTACAGGTGTCTAAAAGGTTCGCTACTACAGTGTGTGAAACCCTTGAGGAGATAGAACATTGACATNCATTGACATCATTCTTGGTCCACACTGTCTCTGTTATCGATGTTATATTATTATAAAAATTATATTTACCTTCTCAAATTCACAATCATTTAAGTTTCTCTTTGTGGATACCCAATGTGACCTATAAGCACAACAAATAGCAGGCATCAAGGGCTCAAGCTAAATTAATGCCTACTGTTAGTTTCAGGGATTCGGTATCCCAGGAAATTACTTCTCTAGAATTCCTCAGATATCTCTAGGCTGTCTGTCTTTGTGTGCAATGACAAGAAAATTGTTAATAGTATTTTAACTCCATTTTTAGTAGGCAGTGAAATAATGGTGAGTTTCCTTCAGGTCTTTCCCCACAACCGAATGCCAGCACCCCTGAAATAAATTGACCTTTTTCTCCAAAACACTTGTGAGGTAAAAGACCACATCGCTACTCAAGTTTCTGAACTAAGGTGGTTTATGTCCAGACAGAAAGCAAGTGAGGAAACCCCAAAACAGTTGCCTACCGCCTAAGGAAGCATATAAATTAGTGTATTCACACAACTTCAAGGCAGGCAGTGAAGTTCAATCTTACCTTTGGTCATGTAGATGCTCAGGCATTTACAAAGGTGCCAACACACCTACAAATTTCATTCAAGTAACCTGAAACCCTCAGCACTAATTTCATTTGCAGGCAACCTGTCTCTGCTTCCCTCAATAATTCCATACAGAATTCATTTGCCTAATGTCCAGGACTCATTGCCATAACCATTGTATAAAAACTGGGCATCCTTTGTCCTCTGTGGATTTAATTTGCAGGCACAAGTCCAAGTTTCTAGCTGGTGAAATCCTTAGGAAGCCTTCTGTTGTGCACAAATTTTCGTTCTATATAATGTAACACTGGCAACTAATAGCTCAAGCTGCTACACTTTTCGTCCAGTGGTGAACTATTTCTCTCCCATTTGAGTTATTATTATTATTATTAGGTGACAAACTAATTACTGAAAGGGGAAAAAGTTTGACAGTATTTTCTGAAAAAAAAAAAAAAAAAGTGAGTGAATTGACAGGGTAGACAGGAAAAAGCTAAAAATTATCTAAGCAAACAAGACTAACAGAGTTTAGAAGTGTCTTTTGAAGAGGCCATTGAATGGAATTCACAGAGGTAGCGACTTGCCTAGGTGGTAACAAAACATCTACTGCTTAATGCATATCTTATGTCTAACATATTTTGGTAGGGACCATTATGACTGCTATTGAATCTGTCTGTCTTGTTGAATTCACTGGGCCAATTTTTACTTACACTTTAGCACTTTGTTCCTCACATACATTTTCTTATTATAGTACTGCCCATGCTGGTTGTAAGACATAATAATGGACTTTCTGCTGTGGTCTGACGTGAAAATCCGGAGCTGTCAGAAGACTGTAAAGCACATGGCCAAGAAAATTATCAGTTCCTTGGTAGACAGAGTACATCCAAGGTAACTCAGGCAGAAGTTGCCTTCTGTTTACTGGCAGGATGCTCTTTTGTCACTTCTTCTACACAGAACCACTTTATTACAGATATTAAGAAACATTGTATGAGATCTTGAAGTTGTAAAGATGAAATGAGATGGTGCTGCACAAGCCAGATGTACTTGCAGAGACATTGCAAGTCTTAAATATCAATCTTCTGAATTGCGAAGGCCGTTTATATGTATCCATGGTTCAAAGAAGAGATATTGGCAACACAAAAAATGCTAGAAATTCAGTAGTATGTACCCAGTTTATGTGAGCCAATGAAATAATTTTATGCACTTACTTTTACTTTAGATACTAAAATTCTCGTCAGGGTCTAAGCAAACATTGTTTGGCTGCCTGCTTCAGATTCAGAGAAAGTAGTAGATAGAGTGCAATCTCTGACAATGTAGCTCCAAGGACTGGGAAGAACTTTTAACGCTGAGACCAAAACAAATCAATCCAAAACCATCACCATCATTTGTATTCTGTCTCCACTGAATTAGAAAGGTTTGCAGTGCCTGGAATTTGCTGGGTTTGATTCCAGATCATAGAGATATATGCTTTTTCTGTGAAAGTTTTCCCTTGCTTCTTGACTTACATCATCCGAGGCAGAAAATTAACATAGGTTGTTCATATGTGTCTTCCTCAAAAAAAAAACAATTGTAAAGTGTATTGACTACCACATTCTTTTTCTTAAAACATTGTCCATAAGTATTTTACAACAGAAGTGCTGCTGTGCTTCCAATCCCTGGGGTCAGGTTAATCAAAGCAATGAAAAACATTTTCAAAAATGATTTATATGTAGTACATATGCAGTTTACTTTCACAACAGTTAACATTTGGATATTTGGTCTTTTTGAGCAACTGCTTATCACTGTACTGTAAAAGAGGGAGGTGAAATTCTGTTTCCTCTTAGTTAGTAGAAGCTTTTCTTACTCCTTAAAAGGGGTCGCAACTTTACCTATATGTCTGGTATCTTGGTTAGATAAATTCTGCATTTGGGTCAAAGAAACTGATATACAAAATTATATAGGTGCTTCATTCACTCCTGAATCTCCTTTCTAGATTAAAAACACAAATTTTCCTTGCTTTTGTATGACATTAAATGAGAAAGTACTCAAGGGAAGGTTCACTTCAATGTTATCTTGAAAAGATCTGTGCTGTTATGCCATTTCCAAAATCTCCTGGCTTTCTACAGCATTGTAGAACTAAGGAAAAACTGCCCCAAAAATAACTATGTGAGGACTAGAATAATACATCATGTATAGCAGTAGTCTTGCTATGATGAATTTTGAAAAGAAGTACAGGGTAGAAGTCTCATCCTGCCTAGACTCAAGATACATTCTGATATTTCTGTATATTTTCACTTTCCATAAACGTTTTTCTATAACTTTTCTGTGATCAAACTGCTGCAAGTTGCCTTAACCTGTACAGTCTGTTAAGTCATCTGGGTCTTATCTTTCTTGTGTGTTTTCCATTACTTGAATCAATACCTTCCTTTTGGTATTTTTGATTTCATGAATGAGTAGAAAGTTATTCCTTCTCTGACATGTTCAAGATATTGCATTATTTATTACATTTTTTCTCTCCCATTGCTTTTCTTAAGTCTTAGTTCCCTACACAGCCTGTTTTATGTCTTTTTTTTTTGGCAAAATATATAAGAAGTTTTTTGTATAATAGTTTTACTTTTCCTTCAAATAAAAGCAACGGTTTACTTTTTCAGTGCATTTGACTATGCAATATTATTACAAGATATGAACTTAGATAACTGAAAATCCAACAATGCAATATTAGAACTAAGCAAATAATCTATTGGTTTGTAGCAAATAATTTGGCACAATGTGTTCTGCCCTGAATTCTTGTCTATATATACACATCAATATTTTATTTAATTCAGCCAAAATTTTTGTGTGCAGTGTTAGGCTGTATGGATACCTTTGTAACAACATTCTGCTGTCTGACTGAATTAATGTCTCTCATATTTTAAGGCCAAAATTTAACACTTATTAAATTTTAAATTTTCTGTTCTTATTCTGCAGTGCATACTTAGATTGTCCATGCTGTGTATAATTCTTGATTTTTTTCAAATTTAGATGAGGAATTTATCTTGTTGATTCATAACTCCTTGAGAACACTGTTTCATCAAAATTCTATCCTCCTCAGAGCAAATATAACCTTAATTCTAGCATTGCTTGAAAACAAAACAGGGTTTGAAATAGAATTTTTTTTTTTTGAGTATCTCATTCACATATGATAAATTCATCTGCAGTTTCTCTGAGAATCTAGCTTCTGTTGTGCAATTGTATGTATGTTCCACTACTCAGATGACAGAAATATATTGGACATCTGTTTCATGAACAATGTCTTGTGCTTGACAGAATGCAATGTTATGGACATATTCCTTCAAATAGCTTCAAAGTAAAAATAAAATACAGCAAGAAATGAACTGTCTTTAGTTCCTTAATCTTCTGCCTCTGTGCCCTTGTGGATTAATCTTGAGCTTGGACAAACATGCCTGGCAAGAAAATACAAAATGCTCTCACTCCCTCTTTCTTGCTTCCTTTT
>VXAL01004751.1:82724-97008 GCA_013399475.1 Chauna torquata
GTCCATTTTTCAGCTCTTGTGTTACCATTCTTGGGTTTATTTTTTCAAGCATTAATCTCAAAATACTGCTGGCAAGCAGTTTATTTGGTGGTTCATTATACTGCCCAGCAGGCAGTGAAATCAGCAAGAGCATAGGCTTGTTGGGCTTCTCCATATGTTTATTTGCTAGCACATACAGAAAACAACCTCACACACAGATCCTGAAAATGCTGAATCGAGCAAATATGGGAAGAGAGGCTGGAAGAGGGAGTGGAGGATGGGGAGAGAAGTCTCAAATGCAGATGGGAAATTTCTTTCTTGGCAGAGGAGAGAGATGTCAGGTCACTGAATGCACCCATAGACTTTACTCAACCAGTCTGACCAGCCCCACCTGATAGCTCCCAGGAACTTTCTGCCTTTAGCATGGGGGCTCCACTCAAGCCCTGGCTGGATTTCAGGCCAAGGTCTTCCCCCCAAGATCAGCTCCAGGCTGATCTCCAAACCCTGCAGACACCTGAGGCAGTGCACAGAGGCAGGTCTTAACCCTAAGGCCTTCTCTGCCACCCACAGCACCCAGAGCAGCCCCTGCTCTCCCGCTTCCTAAAGTGTTCAGTGGGATCAGGTGAAGGTACAGTATTTTTTCAGTCAGATGCAGTTTGTCTTCACTTCCTACCCAAAAGTTACTTGCTGCTGGTTGGTGATGATGGTGACAAGAATATCACCAAAGGAGTAGAGATATGGGAATATTTGTAATAGTGTGGATACTGTGATTATTTTTTTTTTATTTCATTTGTGGAGGGCAACTTCAAGGGGTTCACCATAATAAGTCAGGGACATATTATGCTTGATTTTACATAAACAGAAGACAGCAGCTGAGCTGAAGGGTTTGTAATCTCAGTAGCTGGCAGAAAAGTTTCCATATAGCTATTCTGGTAGACAAGGTGATGAATTAGAGGATTTTTTGGCCCACTGGGTAGACCAGGATTAGCTATACCTACTCTGCTCTACTTTTTTCCTTACCAAATATCTCAGACAATTACAGCAATATGAAAGACATCTGTAACTTCAGTTGTTCTCTCCACCTCGTTCAAATAAAGAAAAAAGACTTTGTAGTGAGGTATATTGTGTTAGGGCTTGATAATATGCATTAGAGTAGAAATCAGGTACACGTTGTGCTTAGAACAGAGGGCAGGTAGATCCGGGATGGTCCTAAGTTCCTGTGAGGTTTCGTTACTGGATCTTGGACTGACCCCAGAAAATTGTGTCCTATATGCATAGGTTTTCTAAGCAAGTGCCAAATAAGAAAAAAGGTTTTTTTGGGACCTACAAAAAGATCTATGGAAAAATTAGGATAGAATAGAATAGAATAGAATAGAATAGAATAGAATAGAATAGAATAGAATAGAATAGAACAGAATAGAATAGTTCAGTTGAAAGAGACCTTCAAAGATCATCTAGTCCAACTGCCTGACCTCTTCAGGGCTAATCAAAAGTTAAAGCATATTGTTGAGGGCACTGTCCAAACATCTCTTGAACACTGACAGGCATGGGGCATCAACCACATCACCAGAAAGTCTGTTCCACTGTTTCACCAACCTCACAGTAAAGAAATTTTTTCCTTATATCTACCCTGAACCTCCCTTGGTGCAGCTTTGTGCCATTCCCTTGAGTTCTGTCAATAGTTACCAGGCAGAAGAGATAAAGACAGTGTAATAGGACAGAAAAGGAAGGCAAAATAATGATAATAATAACAATGATAATAGTAAAAGAATATACAAAGCAAGTGTACACAATGCAATGCACAATGCAATTGCTCATCACCCGCTGACCGATGCCCAGACTGTTCCTGAGCAGCAGCCCCCGCTTTGCCCTGGCCAGCTACCCAAGTTTTATTGTTCAGCATGACATCATATGGTATGGAACATCCCTTTGGTCAATTTGGGTCAGCTGTCCTGGTCCTGTCCCCTCCCAGTTTCTTGTGCACCCCCAGCCTACCTGCTAGCAAGGAAGCATAAGAAGCTGAAAAGTCCTTGGCTCTATGTAAACACTTCCCTGCAGCAACTGAAAACATCACCATTATCTTCATCAAAAATCCAAAACACAACATTGTGTGAGCCTCTGCAAAGAAAATTTAACTCTGTACCAGACAAAACCATAACAGTTGTAGAGAGTAATGAGGTTGCATCCTAGCCTTCTCTTCTCCACACTAGATAACCGAAATGTCCTCAGTCTCTCCTCATAACTCATGCCTTCCAGCCCTTTTACCAGCTTTGTTGCCCTCCTCTGGACATTTTCATGGACTCGTTTAACATGTCTGTCTAAATTAGCAATCCCCAGAAAAATACAACTTTAGCAAACAGTGAAAAAACACCTAAAGAAACAACATTTAGCTAATACTAAGAACACTGGGGTTCTCTCTCCTTTGAATTTATCCCTCAAAGTTCTCCAACAGGGAGGACACATGCTTGTGAAGCCGTCAACTGAAAAGTTTCCTTTACTAAAAAATGTAACTTTAGGCAACTACTTTGTGATTACACTAATATATGAAATACTTCATGATTTCTATCGCTTAGTTATGCTTGTTGGGTAACAAATAAGCTTGAAGCTAACCAACAAACTACCTGTAAGATGGAGTTCATTGCCTGTAATTTTCTGTCCTCATGGCTCTGGTTGTTGTTAAGTAAAATGTATCTGTGTATATAGAAAATCAGGAACCTAAAAAAATGTAGGACATTAGCAAACAGCGAAGGCAACATGTAACCCCTTGACATTTTAAAGTCTTTAAGCTGGCATAGTTCTTCTTGATATAAGTCAAGAAATGTGTTGATATAACTGATACACGAAGAAGTAGATTAGCCATAGCTGCGGTAAGTCTTATTGTCCCTTAAAAAGGTTAAAGAAAACCTTTATAAATTTAAATGACCCTTTCTTAGTATTGGATGTAGGTTTTGAAATGTTTTCTTGATCTATAAAAGATATTATAGTCAATTACGCTATTTTATTCTTTAGGTAATTCTATTGACTTCAGATGATTTTTAAAAGTATAGTAATATTCAGATGATGTTAAAAATGAGAAGTCTCTATTCCACCCCCCAGCTGGTAGCTGCCATACCGACATTTGGATATGTCACAGATTAAAATAAACCCCATTGCCTAAATTCTCCAATACAACTTTCTGAAGTGTCTTCCTTTGTGAATTGGCTGCTACTAATAAGAACCGGATGATTTATGCATGGAATACTGAAAATAAATTCTACATTTTTGGACAACTCACCATTCATCCAAATTACAGAGGACAGGCTGATTTTCATACAGGACAGGATAATTGAAATCAAATATATTATTTCAGAAAACAATTTGAGTAAAATAAATAATTCAATGTTACTAGATTATTGCAGAATGGCTCCTATGATACTCTTGGCAAGAACAGGTTTCAGTGAAGTCAGTTCCAGCACTTAGCTTAATTCATGGAGGTCAGGAAGACAAGTCTATCTGCTTGGCTAGTACATCTTTCTTGCACACTACAGAGGAGTCTTTGAAGAAATGTGTGCTGAGCACAAAGGTTTAATACTATTATTTTCTTTCAAATACAGCCTAGTGTCAGCTGGACTATTTGAATGTGCCTGAGTGTGTAATTGTTCTGTCTAACAATGTATGAAAGTATGTAAGACCAAATTAGATTAGAAGAAAAAGACTGTAACTTTCATGCTACCCTATACTGTTGGTTTGCCCATCCAGCTGAGAATGCAGTAAAGGTTTCTGTCAAGGTTGCTGTAAACCAAAAAGAATAAGTCTTATACCCACAATTTACTCTCCAGCCAGGTTGCAGCAGAAGTTAATTCCTTGGGAAGCAATGCCATTATATGTCAACTCTATCCTGTCTCAGCATGGGATTCAGAATACCTTCCAATAATAGTATAGTGCACTACAGTACAATACCAAAATTATGCATTCCAGTCCCTAATTTTTCTATGCTGAGAAAAGCAAAAGCAACCTGATACAAGACACTGTTTTAGCAATGTGCAAATCTCAGCAGAAAGAAGGATGCTCAGGGGAGACAACAGTCTTCAGACGCAGAAACTGTGTTAAAAAAAATAAGCCTTTCATTACGAATAATCTAAAAAATAAAAAATAAAAAATCTGTGTAACGTGCAACTCTGCCATTGGCCAGGGATATTTTTTCTCTTTCTAAATATTTTAAGTTAATAATGTATAAAAATATCACTAATAATATAGGATGTTCTATTCACATTCACTAATCTTAGCCTAATAAAAGACATTGTCCCTTGTTTTTAAGGAAATTTTGCCTGCTTTAACACAGACATTGAATTTGAGATCCTAAGAAGAAGCCTGCTTCACGGAGCAGACTTCTTCTGAGAATTGGTATTCTTCTGCATGCCCCAGATTTACTAGTCATATTAAAAGAATCTTGACCCTGGGTCTCTGAATGTTTTCAGAATAAGCATTGCAGATTCCAATGTTCATTTTTATTAATCCCAGCTATGAGTATTAGCCTTGTAAAAAGGTAAGCATTTTCAGATTATGATTTTAATAGTAATAATTTGGGGTGAGGTTTTAGCTAAACTGTCCTGCTGAAATCAAGGTTATGATCCTTTCATAGTTGAGGTTAATTCTGTAAATATCAGTTATACCCCTTGCTGAATGACTGCTTCAGTAATTCAGTGGAGTGAAATAACCTCAGTCTCTGGAAATGAAGATCCTCTAAAGGTTTTAGCAAGAAACTATATAAAGCAGTAATCAGAAACAATGCTACAGACCAGGATAATGCTATCTTCAGTCTTATTTAATTTTGGAGGTATAAAGATTCCGTCCTTCCTAAGAATCCAGATTAAAGGCAGAAAGTAATTCTGTAATTTACACCTCTGACATTAAGCTGAAAAGCAGCACTGCAGACACCTGCTTCAGAATTGTCATTGTTTCCATGGTGCCACTTTCTATCACCTATTTTTAATAGTTTACACAACAAGATCAAGGGTGTCCCAGCTGTTACTGCCACTGTTGCTAAGCAACCTTTAAATCAGAGTTCAAGAAGACAAAGAATCATGCTTGAAAAATTTCTCAAGTGTCTGCCTTCCCCCTTCTTCTTCTGTCTACACTATTTTTCAAATGCCATGTTTTCTGTTCCTTTTTTTGCCCCTTTCAAATCATGTGTGAATCAACAGAAGTCTCCTAAGAGAATAATCTAGCTTAAAGTCCAACTTCTAGTTACAACTGCCACTACTTTATGCAAAAGAAAAAGCTGTGGCATTAAATAGAGGGCTTATAACATTACCTTTTCCTTTTTTTTTTTTTTAATCAAAATATTTTTAGGGCTCTATAACCCTCTGCTGCTATTGTGTAACATCTGTGCATGACTGCATCATGGACTGACATACTGATCAATGGAGGGACATTCAGAGCTTGCAGGGAATTTCAATGTCCCGTTGTGCCTTCTGGAATCATAATGCTGTCACCTCTAAAAGGCTCAGAGATCAAAATCCCACAGCAAGAAGAAGGAAAAGTTAGAATGAATGAATCTGGAGAATTTGGGGGCTGGGCCTCTGTTCTAGAATGTCAATATTTTTTTGAACTTTATTGCTCAACCATTAACATCCCTCCCCCTAGTAATTATATGACATATTTTTTCATTAGATACATTAGCTGTGCTATTATTGGAAATAAAACAGTGCTGTGGAATATAAGGGTAAAGGAAAATGTAAAGTTAAGAGATCCTCTACTTCATTTAAAATCTTTGCTTGGCCCAATAGCCTTTCCTTTATTTAACCCACACAAGCTTTTAAGTCACCAGGAGATTCCTTCTGTTGCTTCTTAGATCCTCCCTTTCCTGTTCTTTCTTTCCACCCTAAATGCTTTCTCCCATATCATATCTACCTGAACCCTTTCCCTTCTTTGCACACCTCATTGCAAGCCATCAGGACCCTTTCTTAGCCTTTTCTATTACAAATTAATTCTATTTTTTTTTAATTGTAAGGACTGTCTTAGTAGATTCAAATTCTGCATGTGAAAACCATTTTCTGCCACTTCTCATCACCTGTTCATATTCCCAAAGCCATCATTGTTCCCTCAGATAAATTCCTCTCCTGATTTTTCACCTTCACACTAGTACATAGTTTTCCAGTCAGGTGAACAATTCACTCTCTTCATTCTAAGCATTTCAAATAGCTATTTTCACTCATTTAAAATAATAATAATAATAATCTATCTGCTCAGTTTCCAGCTTGAAAAGAATTTCTATGCAATTTCATTGTCCATAAGAGGTGCCAAGTTGTCTCTGCCTCATTAACTATCCTGAACTTGAGAAACTTTCTAGAAGGTATAACTTGTCCTCTGTGTCTTTTCAGCCCTTGGCTTTACTTTTTGACCCCTTTATAGAGACTTCTCGGCAAGAGTACCAGTTATGATGGCACTTCTTTATTTATTTGTTTGTTTGTTTGCTTACCTATTGTCAGGAAACATTCATCCCCTGGGAACAGTGCTGAGGTCACAAGATTCATTTAAGGGAGGTTGCTGAACTGCTGGATGGTGCAACCTTTGGTCTCTATCTGCCTGCCTGACTCTGAAGCTGCCACAGGGAAGTAAATTACTCAGTCTGTGAAACCATTTGACCCTAATTTTAATGTCATCTAGGTTGGTGTAAATTAGGAAAAACCTCATAACAGTTACGGAATGTCCAGAGATGTAAAATTGCCATAAGTAGGACAGTCGACATTTAGAGCCTTTATCCAAAATGTAACTCCATTGCCAGTGTTTAATGTGCTCGCCAAAGGCAGTTTTACAATTCTCAGCAAATGAATAGATTATGTCTCAGATTTATTTCATTGATTACTACGCAACCTGCTAAGGAAAGATAGCCTCTTAAAAATCCTAGGTAGAAACTTATGTATAGTAAGTGTATCTGTCCTCACTAACATACTGAAAATGTTTTCTTTTTTATCTGTATTCTAAGAACCTCTCTAAATTTTGCCACCGAAAAATTCTGAGAAATGTGCTTTGTTTAAACAACTGCAGTTACAATAATATTTCTTTGATTTGTGTTAACATATTTCTGTGCCCAAAACCACAAATAAGAAATTTTCTGTCAGACTAGTTTGGAAGCTGTGAAAACATTTTCCTTTTTTTCCCAAATAAATATGGGATACAGCTCCTTGTTATTATTCTACAAGGTGTTTTTAGCACCCTTATCACTAAATATATTTTTCAGAATACCTGTGTTTAGCAGAATCCTGTCTACAGTCATTAAGTGAACAAGCCAATTTAAAAATGGTAACACAAAACAGGTCCAGGTCCAGTGTCCTGGCATCTGAGTTGGGGACTGAAGGCAGAATCCCAGCCTTCAGTCCCAGCCATGCAGCCCTGATGACTGAAAAAAGTTAAAAAATGTGGTTAAGACACACTTGATGAACGAACGTCTGCGTTGGCTTTCCTGCTAAAGGTGTCGGAAGTTTTACAGTGTGCAGCTGGGTGTTAACGTTGAAAGCCAGCGCTTGGGGACAAGCAGCCACTGCCCCTGCCAGAGCAGGAAATGCCTGCAGCAGCAGCACAGCACAATGGGCAGGATACGGCTGTTGGACTACTCCCAGAGAGCTGTTAACATGGTTGTCTCAATACCTGGCTGTACAGAAGTGGTTCCTCAGGGTTCAAATTAATGATCAAGGTATCACTGGGCTAAGTGCTGTACAAACAGACAACAAAAGCAGCATCAGTTTTGGCCCTGGAGAGCTGCACAGGCTCCTGTAAGGCATGCTCACAGCAACATTTCCCTGAGTGAACAGTCCCTCAGACTAGCAAAGGGTCACCGGGAGTATCACTGCAAATACATGCACTTTGCTTTCCAATCTCTAACCCCATGTAAATTAAGATCCAAATCATGCAATGAGGGATTAAATTTACACTGCAGCATAAGTTAAACTAATGAATCGAGCATGATTTAATCGAACACCGTACCATTTTACATGCTTAGAGTGGTTCAGCACAGCTATCACTCCTGGCATTTCAATTTCTGTCACTGTATAAGATCAAATCAATATTAACAGCACTAGTATAATACAAATAATAATAACTTTAAACTCATATTTTCCTTCCAGAATTCATACTCATTGTAATTTGATCTCAAGGTCTGGATTGTGGAGGTTCCTCCTGTAATCTGTTACTCATACTACGTGAGGGACACAATTCGCTTCACCTCCTACCCCTTCCTTGGTAATGTCAACAAAAAGAAAATGAGCATTTTGGAATGCAGGTGTATCTCAAAGACACTTTGAAGATCAAGAAAAAGAATCTGAGGACTTTATTCCTCTGATGGGTCAAATACTTATTAATATTAATAAGTGTGCAATTTCTTTGATGGGATTCAACTTTTTTCATTTAGCAAGTCTTCCGTTATGAAACCATCACAGAGCAATTTATAAGCATTTGTTCAACTCTTCCTTCATGAATCACAAATCATCACCTTAAAGAACTCTGTAGCAGACTGATTTTAAAACAGCAAAACAAGGTTTAAATATAGGAGAATCTAAGAATGGTGAGAATGTCTTGAAGAAAATAAAGGATAGCTAGCACAAATAAATGGAGAAATATTAAAACAATAAACAGAGGAGAAACAATTACTTGCTCATTTCAAACATGTCATATCGCATTCTTTATCCTGATTGTGGAAAATCAGCCATTGACTACCAGGAACAATTGATTTTCTTTCACAGATATTTTCTAATTACATCTGAGCACTGAAAATTCTAGTGCTGCCACTCAGCTGTGCAAGGAGTGTCTTTGATTGGTTTTCTTATTACAGTAAGTGCCTTGTTGTCCTGCTACAGACACATGTACCAAAGATCTGTGGTACTTTCCTTGTAAACCCTGTTTTTTAGGTATGTTGAAAGAGTCAGACATTTTACGTTGCAACAGACTGGAATGATGTGGAGAAACTAACAGCACAGACATAGTTGCAGGACTTTTCTTTCCTGCACTGTTTGGCTTAGTACTCCTAAACTGTAGCTGTAGTATATTCATTAAGTTCTCAGAGCTACAACTTTCTATGTGTACAGATATGTTTAAGTACACCTTTACATATACATAGACACATGTGTGTATGTATACATTATTAGAGACACATGCATGTTTATATATATATATATACACTGCAAACTTAAGGGATCACAAATCACATTAATAATGACTGATGGAATCTGATCACTCAGTGTACTGAATACATTTTCAGGAAACCATACCAAAAAATAACAGTCAGATTTCCAAAGCTAAAGCTCAGAAAAGGAACCTCAAAACCTATTGTGGACTTCTTTGACTCTTTTACACAGTTGCAAAACAAGGATACCAGGGAGGGTTGTTTGGTTCTTTTCAATTTCACATTTTTATTACCAAACTCCTTTCAATTCTGGAGAGCAACTATTTTGTTCTAAAAGATCTTTCACCCTTTCTCTCAAGTAGAGAGTAATCCCACATCCCTGCAGTCTCATACATACTGGACCTTATATTCTGTATACCATTCCCTATAACCAAACAGCACAATTCTTTGTCTTTTCATCTATTATTTCCCTTAAATTAAATAGAAATACTGACAGAATTGTGTAGAAACATAAACGTTCAGATCTCATTTTATAGTAATTTATAACTGAAATTTTAATTAAAAAAAAGGCTTCTTAAAAAAAAAAAAAAAAAAAAAAAAAAAAAACACTTAAATCTTCAAAAAAGCTTCCAGCAGATTTTGAAAAGCTCAGGCTGTATTGAGGGCATTTCGTCTAGTTCAGCAAAGCACCGGGGTGAGGGCTGAGGCACACAGTTATAAAGTCCAGGGTGAAGCTAGAGTACGGCTTGAACAGAGCTGCCAAAGAAAAGTATTGGGATTCTAAGCGCCTTACTATTCATTTAACCTGAAAAAAAGATAAGTGTATATTGTATACCAGCTAATGAGAAATTCTATTGCTCGTGACCACAAAGGTAAATGTTATTTTCTTTTTTTTTTTTTTTTGTAATATGTTGGATATAAGTTCTTTTTATTATTTGTTGACACATAACAGAGAAGAGGCTAAGCAGAGCTGTGCTTGTTTTCCTCTACTTATTGTAAGGAATAAAACTGTTATCAGAAATGTTATGTTGTGCTAGCTGCTGGAATTTTTTTGTTTTCTTAGCAGGTGATTAATACTGTTAGTAATATTGCAGAGGCTTCCTCTTTCTTTTGGTTCTATGTGAGTTTAAGATTGAATTTGTGGTAGTATATTCGACCTCCTACAAGATACTGGATTTAATGGGCTTTTATTGACAAATTAGCCATAACTATATGTTTTGTTCGACTATTTTTTTTTTTCCTCTAGGTATAAGCATATCTCCAAACACAGTTGCTAATGCATCATGTGAAGTAATCCCCTATTCTAGTACTCTTTCCTGTAGTATATAGTATATGCTCTTGTGACAGCATTTGTAATTTCTTGTAGGCTTCTTCCATCTATTCAGCTTCTAAATTGGCACCTGGGTTGAAGTAAAGCCTTAAACAAAATAAGTTCGGGAAATAGATTGAATGTAATGAGTTTCACTGTCTAACGAGTAGAAAAAAAGGCAAACCTCGTCAATCAAAGTGACTATTTGGTATTGTCCACAATTCTATACAGAGGAATATGAAGCTTCAAACTTTGTTCTGTGTCACAAATTTCTCTGCTGCAATCCTTTTCACTTCATGCTCATTCTGTGCTCTGTAATGAGTCACTTACCTTTATATAATTTGAATATTTCAAGCATCTTACTATGATTGTTTTAAAAGCAATTGCTGAAATAGAAACTAATGTCTCCCAGCACTGTGTATTCCTATCAGGCTCTTATAATCAGGATGATCGCTTAATTAGCATGTTTGTTTCCACTGGGGTATACCAATTAAGAGATATAACCACACTGCTGTACATTTCTATTAATGCTTTTCTACAATTAAAGTAAGATCACACATTTCAGCAGGTGTAGTTTTTAATGCTAACAGAAGATTTTCAAAAGGATATTGAGCTATTTTGCCATCTGTTTCTTATGCTGGTATTCTTAAATTACTAGAAACTAGACATTAGGTGCTTCATTTTTTTTTTCAAAGCTGCCAGAATATTACCTTTATTTCATAGTTTTCACAAATGCATTCAAGCTAAGATTTTAATAAAAATACAGCTGACATGAGTAATGATATCTCATAAATGCTACTTCCACAGATGTCATCCCAAGCCATCTTGCTTTTGTGTGCATACTTTGCTTTGTAGTTATGGTATCGATGTTTTTCTCAAGAACTACAGTGGATGTATTTATTTTTTTTCCCCTTTACTCTTTACATAAATCTCAGAGCTTCTTCTGCCTCTTCCATTTTTCAGTGTTAAGAAATATGTTTACTTTTTCTCATTTGTGACCTTGCAAAAAAACATCAGATAATGCAAAGTTTACATTCATTTATAAATAATTTTGAATCTGGAGCAGAGTCATGTAATATTCTTATGCTGTCATTGCTACTATTAAAGGTTATTTTGTCTTATTCATATATCTCATTTTAAAATACATTTTTCATTGTGTTCAGTTTTGGTTCTTTTCTGGAAGGACAACAAAGTCAAAGAAAGGAGGTTTTTCACACACTTACTAGTGTTCTAATAAGTAATGTGTTCAGAAAAGTGTTCATTATTGATGTCCAATTATTGTGAAATTTGCATGCACAAAAGTAACTGGACTTTATTTGAAGATTTCTTCTAAATCTGTCGACATTTTCGCAGTGTAGATCTATAAATAATCTTGATTTTCANGGTTTTTTTTTTTTCACAATTGCAGTGTTCTCAAATAAGGCTTTTTAAACCATTCTCTTCAACAATGACAGTTAGTCTCTTTTGTCCACTCTTTTATTTTATAAAGAATATGATGTTCACTAAAAGGTAGTGGTAATTATCACAAATTCGTATGACTCTGTGAGTTGATGTTTCAAGAAAAAAAAATGAAATAGAGAATCGTGCAAATTATTTGAAGTTTTTCTCTGGCTGCAGTGCTTAGAAAAGTAAATTGCATTGTATCCTTACCTGCGTGGACCACAAAATAATGAGTTTTAAATATTATTCTATGTGTGTTAACACCACAACAAGTTAGAATTTATATGAATATGTTTCTCTTTTGAGTTCTAGAGTGAACAAGATTTATAAAAATGGGATTGTATCCCAGCATTATTTTTCCCAATAACCTGTAATTCACTCGTTATGAAGTACGTATATGCACTGCTGGCTATATACTTACATTTCTTTAAAGCTTGTCACTGTAAAGCTCTGTTTTCACTTTCTATTTTGCCAGACTCTAAGCATTCATTTTGAATCAGGGTTGAAGTTTTCCATGAAAGCTCTATTACATTGATTTTTTTCCTGAAAAAGATAGGTTCATGTTTTCTCAGAACAAAGTGGAGTAAACAAAATAAAGCAAATTGTTTGTGCAAGAATTTCAATTAAACATCCTAGTACAGGTCTAGAAGCAAACGGCTTTCGATTTGTTGGTGGGAATATTTACACCAAGGCATACCTTCTGACGTTCTTATCACACATCTCACCTTTCCCTTAACAGGGAGGGATTTTCCCTCTAACATATCCACTTGTGAGTGCCTTGACAGAAATAGACAGGTTTATTCCATGAAGTTTACATTATGATCAGGAGCTCAGTCTCAGGACTGCAAGGCCTGGATAAGACTTCACTTACAGATATATTTCAGTCAACCTTCTGTCTACCTCCCAGTCACTGACTCTATACATAAAAGCTTTAAGGACTCGTTGAAGGTATTTGTACATTACAAAAATGTTTCACTTTTTACACATTTAATCTAAAAAGGCTTCAGATTTCCTGGTAATAGTGATTTGGATTGGGATTCATTTCCAAATTATGATTCTAAAACATAGGTGTTATGTACCCACACACGCAGTAAGCGATTAATGGAATTAATGGAAAACTAAGGCTCAGCTCAGTTGCTTAAACATAGTCAGCTAATGCCAATAGAGGCACTCCAGGATATCCCAGAAAGCATCCAACTCCTATACCATACAGCCATGAAACTCTTTTAAATCCTATGTCATCTCTCTCATCCTCAAATCAAATACTGTAGGGCATTTCAGCTGGTAGTTGAATGGTGCCTCTGGTCTTTATGTGTGTCAGAGCATGAAGACTGACTCAGTTCATCCTAAAGCGGACAACCAGCAGCAGCCAGCTTAAGATCAGGCTTACCCACATTCTTGGTTTCTACTTCTCCGGGATACATTGTAAAACAAATAATTCTATTTTAAAGAACAGACATAGAGTTCTTTATATTATGCCCCAGTTAATTGCTGTTCATCATGTCAAACATAGGCCAAAAAATACAGGATAACAGACACTAAGCAAAAAAGAACCAGCTTACATTTTCTAGGAAGACTGAATTCAACAGTAAGCAATGGGGGAAAAAAAAACCATACAGAAAAAAAAACCTACTTCGAGATGAAAAAAAAAATCGTTATGGGTTTGTAAAAGATCGTTTTATTTTTGTCCAGAGATGCAATTCATAATGAAAATGAAGCAGTAAGCTGATTTTTTTTGTGCGATTAAAATTCTGACAGTTTCAAGGTGCATTCTATTCTGCAGCTCACAGAAAATACACGTGTTTCAGGCTTAAAAACAAGCAAGCAAATGAACAAACAAAAAGCATAGAGAAGGTACACTGGACCGCAGAATAACCACCAGCATTCATTGACATGTAGGAAACAAACACAAGCACATTTTCTTCATCAGTCAGATGAGGATCTACGCTCTGCAGCTGCAGTTGCTTACATCTGATTCCCCTCATCACACAGTTTTTGAGATGAACAAATTCACTCTGAGCAGAAATTACATATTGAATGCGAGGGATCTTTTCCAGCTGAAGAATGAAACTGGAAGACTACAGTAAGAAAATTCAGTTTGGACATATGTTGTCAGAAAATTCTCCAACCTTCTTTACCCAATACTGGTCTGAACTTGCTCATAAAAAGCACTGACCTCTTTCATCAGCAGTTTCTGAGGAGTCAGTTTTTAATGATAAGCTTTAAACCAAGAAATATAAAATGAGTTTTCCAGAACAGAATTTTTCCAAAACTGAAAAAGAGTTCTGGATTTTAACTAGTAAACATCTGAATGAGGATTACCTGCCTGATTTTACAACCGTGCTAGGAAATGTGATGCTATTGTTTTGAATAGTTGCTTCTTGTGACTATTGTTCTGCATGAAGTCGCAATCAACATTTCATTATGGATTTGTAACTTGAGATTAAATATTCATG
>VXAL01004752.1:30048-42564 GCA_013399475.1 Chauna torquata
GCAGCCGCCCCTGGCGGCCCCCCTCGCCCCGCCAGCTCGCTATTGGTTGTCGGCCACGCCACTCAAACAACGGCGCCGCTCATTGGCCGCGGCGGAGAGCTCACAGCTGAGGGCGAAGGGCGGGCTGCGGACGGAGCCTTGCGATTGGAAGAGCGCGGGGGCCGGCAGGTTTGGTTGAGAGCGAGCAGTGACGTGTCCGTCCGGGCTCGGGGCGCCCGGGGGCGGGGCGCAGCGGGTCACGTGGACGGATGCGGAAGCGAGCGCCACGTGGGCGCGCCGGGTCCGCGCCCCAGGGTGGAGCCGAGCCCTGAGCCGGTTTCCCCCGAATTCACCTCAAAAACAAAACCAAAAAACGAAACCATGAGAGCCGCTGGTCCTCCCGCCACGTCAAATAAACTGCTGCACGCAGAATGGCTGCAAATTTGGATTTTTTTTTTCAATTAACATTTCAGTGTGAAAATACCAGAGAAAAGTCCGCCTGCAGCCCGACCTCAGTCCCGAAAAACCCCAGGGCCCTGGAAGTCATTGATGCTCCCGCCCTACAGAAGGGGTACATGCACGAGGAACGCTGTCTCGGCGCAGGACGGACCACGCTCCCTTTGCATATACACAGAGCAAACGTACGCGGACACACGCAGACTGACGCGCACGGATGCGCTCGCGTTTCCTGAGCTGACAAAGCAGCGTCACCGCAACTACGGCTGGAAACGGAAGGTGCGCGCTTTGGCCGACGCCGCTCCAGCTGTGGCGGGAAGAGGAGGAGCGTGCCCAGATGCTCGGTGTGAAGCCTTCAAAGGCCGTTCACATCTTCTCCGGGTTCAGCAGGGTGCTGCCCTGGCAGGGTCCGTGTGTCCTTCCTGCGCCAGCAGCATTCCTGCCTTCTGCTACCTGGATACGGTTTAAACTTCACAGCTGTGCTGTGATGCTGCCGGTACGCATGGCACACCTCCATGGAAAGCCGGCAGACAGTAACCGCTCAGAAGTAGCTAGTCACCAAGACAAAAAAAAAAGGTACATAAAACAAACAAACAAACAAACTTATGTCCAACCCCAGATTTAACGTGTTGCCTAAGTTTCCATTTCGGTTCCTGACCTTGTTTGAGCAATTTCCCTTTGCAATTTCAGAAAGAGCTTCCACCAGCTCCGAAGAAGATGTAAAACACCCCAAGCATTTGGTGGCTGGGGCAAGGAGCTCGCTCCGTCCCCACGAGGACAGTGCCCTTCGGTAACGCCAGCTGGGTGCTGGAAGGTGGCACTTGTCACAGGGCCGTCAGCAATCAGGGACAGGAGTCTGTCACATCAAAACCGGAGAGGCTGAGCCACCCTCGGAGCTGCTTTTCAGCACAGCAGGAGCTACAAAAACCCTGACCTGAGTTACAATATACAAAGGACAACTGCCCACGGGGGACGCAGTGTGGACTCCTCGTGGCTTCACAAAGCTACGGCAAAACAGGGTTTTTTCGAGGGGAAGGTAGAGATGGCACAGGAAGAAAGTGTACAAAACAGTCCAAGGGAAAGTCTGTGACACTATAAAACAAGCACAGGGAACCCGGCTTTTTGAAACTCACAAAGGTGTTAAAAATCCAGACTTTTCCCAAATTTCCCATCTGCATGCTGACAGGGAACACAGAACCAACATCCGGGCGGGGCTTTCGGCAGCAGGGAATGCAAGAGCGCCTTGGCCGGCTGGGTCCTGCCCATCCCCGGGGACATTTCTAGCAGCCAAGGTCAAGCCTGTGTCCCATCCCCACTTTGGTTGTGGCTCAGTGCCCCAGAGCAGACTTGTGTTTGGCAGGAGATGGCTGGGGAGAGAGCAGCCGGTCCGCGGAGGCGCTGCTCAGGGTGGACTGAAGGTAAACGGTCTTGTGGAAGAGCCTGTTGCTGAGGAAAACCACCAGGGAGAAGAGACGGAGCTGGAAGTGGCTGAAAGGGAACAGAGCGTGTGAGCTCCCCACCTGCGGACAGTTTGGGCTCTCCCTGACGCTACCCCTAAGCAGCACCCTGTGCCAAAAAAGCCCCCTCCAGGCCTCGCAGCGTTTGCGGTAGCGGTTGCCCAGGCTAGCCAGCCTTCCTTTACGGATAAGGGGAATTTAACTGGCTTTTAAGTGGGTATGGAAACCCCAGCACTGCCATTCCTTCATGCATCCACCCACCTCACCAACCGAGCATGGGAAGTCTCTGTTCTCCCCACGCTGTTCCCTATTTAACATGTGTTTGTCCTGGATAACACCAGCTTGGAGCTTCCCCGGGCCACTACTTACTAGGTTTTGCCAGGGGTCTTTGCTTCGTTGGCGCTGATGATGAACAGAGGGAAAAGGATGGAAAAGAGGCAGCCGCTGGAAGAAAAGAGAAAAGGAACCTCAGATGGGTTTGCTGTGTGTCCCCTCTGAGGACACCTGTGGTGCCATGGATGAGGATGCATTTCTCTGATGCAGAGAAGGAGGGGAGAAGTGTCCAGGCTCTGGGCTGGGAGCGGGGAGTCAGTGCTGCCTGCTCCTCCCAAGCAGCAAGCCGCCCTCCTAAAGACTCACCTGATGATGTAGGAGGACTGCATCGCAGTGAGAAAAGCCAGTGGTAAGCCAAATCCAAAGTAATAGGGCCAGTTTCTCTCAATGTTGGATAACCGTTGGTGCATTTCAATTCCTGATGAGAAGAAAATCCAAAAGAAATTAACCCACTGAGTTATGACGGTGGGAAAAGACCTTCGTTACGCCTCAGTCCTTGTAAAAAATGAAAATAATTAACAGAACGGGAAGCATCTTTCCAGTCTACTTCAAAGAACATGGAAATACTTATGACTGTTGTCCAAAAGACCAAATAGGCAGACAGAAAATGAACCACGTAGTAGCAGCAGAATGGAGAACAGCAATAACCAGCAGCAGCAACTCCTGTCAGCTGGTGTAGGACTGCAGAGCAGCTTGCTCACTTTGCAGCCGCAGGAACCCTGTGTGTGGCACATATGTCCTGGTATCAGTCCATCTGGATGCTACTCGGGTAGAGAAACCCTCAGTCTATCAGGAAACGTTTCGACCCTGTCAGCCTCGCAGGCGGCGCCGAGAGCAGAGGCAGCACTCACCTTTGTTAAACCAGCGGTACTCAAAGCAGTAGAGAGAATAAAGCAGCGACATGTGCAGAAGGCTGATCAGCTGGCCGATGATATCGATAGGGAAGAGGCTCACTATCATACCCTGAGGGAGAAAAGAGCAAGTGAGTGAGGGGTGTTCAGGACCTGGGGGCAAACAGCGTGCCTGTCGTCACCCCAGAGCACGATGTGGGGTGACCCAGGCTGACAGACGGTTATTTTCTGGTTTGTTACTCTGGTCTTACCTGGATGAGGAACAGTGCCTGCAACAAGAGGTTAAACAACATGTCAGCAATGATTTTACTGACACTGGGAAAGGGATGAGGCTTTCTGCCAGAAACTTCAAACGCTAGATCTGCAATGTCCTGCAAAAGAGAAAAGGGGGCTTCAGCAAAAAGCATTTAAGGTTGCAGACTACGTTGGTGAGCTGCGGTCGCCCACTAAGAACACCCGCAAAGCCCCTTTTCAGGATGGGATTTCAGATTTTCTAAGATTGTTATGGCTAAACGAGGAATTTGGCCCACTCCTATGCAGGGATGCCAAGATGGTCTACACATCTGGCTCGCGCCATTTCTGGGCCTGACATTCAATGTTTTATCTGGAGCAAAAATGCCGCCACTCTACCACCCAGCAAAAGGGGCTGCAGGGTGCCCTGTGGATTTACCCCTGACTGATCAAGCTTTAACGAGGAAATTCCCCATCACTTGTATGACACACAGTCCATGTTCTCGTCACCTACCTGAAACCAGATGGCATTGACAACCTTACTGAGCACAAACAGGGGAAGGACCCAAAGGGCGCTGAAAATGGAGGTGAGAATGAACTCCAGCCAAGACCAGACATCGCCATGTAAGGAAGGGTCGCCTTTAAAGATGGACAGGGAGAAAAGCACATTAGGAACCTCCTCATTTCAGATCACAAACCCAACAGGTCCATGTTAAAGTTTCCTGGCACAACCATCTCTCTGTCACGGTGAAATTCTCCTGACTGTAGCACTCAGGGAAAGGAAAAAGCTCTGACCCCAACATTTCTTCTTTAAAGGCGCATTTCCACCCACTTGCTTTTTTTTTTTTATTTGCAAAAATATTCTGCATCTACTGACAACTGTGGGTACTGAGTGGCAAAACCCATGGGCTAGATCCCTAACACAAGAAGGGTTCAAAGACTGTTGTCAGCCCTTCCAGTCTGCTAGCAGGATTATCCATCTGTCTGATTTTCTACTAAACAATCACAGCCTTGCTTAGTACAGCCTATGTGTGGTTTTCAAGCCTGATCCATACATTTTTGCAATTGATGACAGAAGATAATAAAATTCCTTGTAGTTTCAAGAAAACCAAAGCATCCAAGTCCCCTCAAGAAGGGGAGAGATCTCATCCCTCCTAGACCCCATCCTACAAGTTGGTTCACTTCAGGTTTCACCAAGATGTGAAACAACAGGGGAAGGCAAATGGAGGGTTGGGCCCAACCAAGACATGCTCTGCTGTCAAACAAGGAGCACCTGGCAGAAGAGAAACAATGCAAGGAGACAGTGGTGCAAGGAAGAGGTCAAAGGACAAAGCCTCAGCAGTTTGGGATGAGCGCTGGGACTCCCACACACCCATCCCATGGACTGTCCAGTGCCCCTTAACATACAAACAGAAAAAGGCACTTACCGATGATCTGTGCTGTGACTGACTGAAGCACAGGTATAAATACCCGGTAAAACAAGAAGAGACTAAGCTACAGGGAAAAAGAAACAAGAGTTCTCGGTGAGGCTTCGCACTTCCATTTCTCGCGCTCTTTTCTGCCACCTGGTGCAGTGAAACCCAAATGCCTCCAAATACACCCATGGCAGAAACACTCCTAAAGGTACTACAGCCACTGCTGATGCCACCACAACCCCAAAGCCACACAGCCTGGCTAGCAGACAGCTTCCTATTTGGCATCTAAATAGCTCAGCCTCAAATGAAAGCAGTTATGTCCACGCATCATGACTGCGAAGGCCGTAACTACTGATGTGATGGCAGACCCTCTGCCTGCTCCATGCACGCCATTGTAAGGGCAGCGATCTATCAGTACAGAACCGAGGACCTCTGTTTAAACACAGCCAAAATCTGTGACTGAGCACTTTCCTTTCAACATTTCCATGCCGACTCCTCGTACCCTGCCACACTCTAATGGAAAAATGCAGCTGGTGATTCAGTAGGTTGTAAAGCGTCTGCTCCATTAGGAATTAGCCTCATGAAACCTATTAAGAGTTGCGGTAAGGTCAGAACTGAGGAAGTGTCTTGAGATATCAATATTCAATTTGGTAAAGCAATATCCTAGACTGCAACAGAGCAGGAGCTGAACATTCAGGCGTAGAGCAGCCTGAATATTCAACCTGGAAAAGCAGCTGGGGTTTAATATGCAGGTTTCCCAAGTGAGTCTAGCACTTCAGTCCTGTATCTTGAAATACAGCATCGGGACTGGGGAACGTAACGGCTGCTCTCAGCTCCTACGGCCTTCCAACTGCAGGGCAGCCAAGCACCACTGAAAGCTTGCAAGCACTGGAGCAGGGCACTGGTTTTCACAGCATTTTAATACAGAAAATACCAAAAACATCCACTTACCCAGAACACACCTCCATTCCAGGCACAACACTGAAATATCCGGCTCACTATCCGGGGTTCACTGGAGAGCAATAGGATAGACAGGCGTGAGAGACACGCTTAGCTCCTGGGGTGTGGACAAATGACAATTACTTCAGTCCCGTATTTTGGACACTGATGTAAAAGACACCTTAAGAACTTTCTTAGATAACCAACTCAATGCCAGTAGCACACCTGATTTTATCTGAACGTGGGAATTCTGCAAGAAATCCCAGCGCAGACTTGCATCAGGTTTCAGCCAGCGTATGATCTACAGTTCTACAGAAGATTTACATCAGGGAGACTATCAGCCTTGAAGAATTCCCCAAATCTGCACTAAATGGAATAAAAGCAAAGGAGTCATGCTTTTAATTGGGGTTTCTTTAGCTTATCTTCGGAATGCCAAGTTAGAGAAACGGATTTATAAGCTTTTATTAAAGATCAAGCTTTTTTTCTCCTCAAACTCTCACTACAACAAAATTAGGGATTTTTGGGTACTTTTTGTTCTTGGAAGAAGCCACTTCAGCTGAGGGTGGTTTTGGCTTCTCTGTCTTTGCTGTGTGTCTATGGACACGCAAGAGAGAGTGGCTCTGTAGGACCTTGTAACAGACTTTTCCAGTCAGCTTCTGCTACCAAAGGAACTTTGTTACAAAGAAAAACATCAAAATAGGACTGCTTTGTCTCCCCAGTATATATACTAATCCTCAAGGGCAGCACATATGCAAAAATGCAGGAACCTCTATGGTAGTAGGAGGGTTAAGATAATGGGACATGGGAGATTTTTCCATCCTCTTGAGACAAGGTCAAACTACCACCAAGCTAGGCAAAATAATTTGTAAATAAGTCTTGAAAGGCGTATTACTGAGCAAATATAACTGCAACAAATGCCAGCCTGACTGTAATTAGGACAGTTGAGAAACATCTCAGTGCGGTTTGGGAGTTAAGACACAAGAATAGATGCCATTTTGCTCCCACATGGATATAATTCTGGCATTCCCAGCCTTACTGGATGCAACTGTTATAGGTGGCTGCAGAACACAGCGAGGCTGGGAAGGTAAGATACTTCATCTGCCCCAAATGTGTGATGTGGGCAGAGTTGCTCTCTCTCCCTGCCCTCAGTAGCTGGTAGACTAAAAGGAGACAAGCGAATTATCTGATTTGTGACTCATCAGGCCCCATACTCACTTCTCTTGCCTCCTCTCTTCCATGTGAAACCTCCGCTGTGCGAGCGCACTGTTTGCTCTCCTTCGCCTCTGCTCTTCCCTTTTCTGCTGGATCCGGGCATCCAGCTTGGAGATGGTGCATATGCCCCAGATGGAGTCCTTGATTCCCTGTGGACACAAGGAGAGCACGTCAGGCTCGCCATTCCCCAGAGCAGGGAGGAGAGGGGTGTGGCTGACCTTGGCCATCAAAGACCTCCTGGTTATGGGAAGGGACACAAACATGTACCAAAGGCAGATGCACAGTGCTGCAGATTTGGTTGCTGCTTTACCAGCTCCTCCATCCTGGAAAAGCTGGCAGCCCAGTACAGACGATTAACAAAGAGAGCTCGTTACAGGATGGAGAGGGGGCTTACAGCGCAAGGAAGGAAGCGAAAACACTCCCAGGACAGCACTGCTGTGATGCATCGAGATAAAGCAATCAGAAACAAAGCTCTTTTTTCAAAGAAATGTCAGCAGTGCTCAGCAGTAGCATGAGAGATAAAAAGATAAACCAATCAAACTCCATCTTAAAAACAGCTGCGTTTTATGCCAGCTGCTCCTCGCAGAAGACTCTCTGGGCTTTCATTCTTCTGAAGAATGAATAAAACCTCCTCCCAGTTCCTCTTTAGTGTTGAGGTGGATTTGCATCAGCAGTGCCCTTACTCAACCCATGCTCCCAGTTGAGGCTGGCAAGCAGAGAAGGGATTTTGGGGGAGAGATGAGGGACCAGCCCCCTGTTTGCATTGCCCATTGCCCTCGGATGGGAGATGGGCAAAGACCAGTCCCACTCCCCAGCTAGAAGGGGAAGCTAGCGTCAGCTTCAGCCACAGCCACGGTCTGGATCAGCAACACCGTCTGTTTTCCATGGCCCGGTGACCTAAATCACCACACGTTCCAGCATCTTTAGGAGTAGCACTGGAAAGTGTTTTTTTTTTGTTTTTTTTTGTTTTTTTAAAAAGGCATGATTTCTCATCAATCTCCTCTATTTATAACCCTAGCAAAAGCCAAAGAGTCAGATCTCTCACAGCTCATTTCTTCTGTCTGGCACAATGCACTTCTTCCCCTGCCAGCATTTCTAATGCCAATAAAATATAATTATGAAATACTTAGGATGTGCAAAGTCCTTGTGGCCTGACTATATGAGCTTGACACTTATTCCTTTACAAATAAAAGCATCTGTCTTTGTTTCAGAAACATTCTCACATCATCCACATCCATGCAAGGCTCTAGGGAGCATGTGAAAAGATTTCTAATGTCATTTTTTATTTTTAATGACAGATTTGCCGCACTAGCATGGATGACAGGTGTTTAGCCTTTCACTGCTGCAGAAATGGTTGAGCACTGCCTACATCACTGATGGTTTGAAGTCACACCACCCGGAAGGATGGAGAGGGCTGTGAGGGAGACAAGTCAGCAGGGCTCCCACCCCAAGAAACATCGCCGGCACCTTTCACAGCTTTGCTGCCACGCAGCAAGCAAAAAGAAAAAAAAACTGTTAGAAGTGCCCAGAAGTCTCTGCCTTACTCCTCATTTAAAAGGCTGCTCTTGCCACCGTCTAGTACTCCACGGGCAGCTATTTCCAGCTTCAAAAGATATCATAGCCACCATCATCAAAATTTCACATCAAAACAAAGACCAGGAAGACGTTACTGCAGCCAGGACAGTGTTACTGCCCAGGTGACTCACACAACAGTTCAGTCTACGGAGTCCTTGACCTAACAGGATAAATTTTGATGCCAAGTAAACGTCTGACAAACTGCAGAGCAAGCTGCTGCTCGTACCTGATGAGATGGAAATTAATTACACGGGCTGCTCTATGCACTCACAGATGGTGTGAAAGCATCACGAAATGACACAGATTCTTCCGCTTTAGATTGTGGCCGGGGCACCACAGACCTTTGCTCTCTTAAACGACAAGTTTCTGAAAACGAGTTCTTTCTCAGTATCATGTCACGAGGGTTTTTAAACCTGTATTTACACTTGGAAGAGATGAGTGAGACAGGGCAGGAGTACTGAGTTCTTGCAAAGCCTTATCACCATAAAACAACCGCCGTGTTCATACCGGCTACAAGGTTAACTTTTGCCCAAAGGAAATCTGTTACAGGTTCAGTTTGCCCTTTGTAACAGGCACACCGCACAGCTGCCAGCTTGGGAGGAAATTATTCTAGAAAACACTTACTAAAGCTCAGGGAGCACGCATCCCACACAGTCCCAGTGCCACATCAAGTCTCCCTGTCATTGGCAAGCAGAAAGATTTCCTACAGCATCTCTGCTTTACAAAACACCAACCCCATGCATCTTTTCTTCTGAAACCAGAAACTGACTGATCTACCTGTACATATTGAGTGGTTTTTGGTAGGACCCACCTACGACATGGAAAAAAGCACATTAGGAGAACACAGAGCACACCAGTGCTGGGAAACGAGAGCGATCAGCTGTACAGTGCTCACCTATGTTTGGAAATAACTCCCATAGCCCACATTGCAGTCTTTTAGGACACTGGCACGGTCCCAAAGCTGGTACGAAATGAATCATTCCTGGGACATGGGACAGAGCACCACTTCCAAGAAGATGGGCAGCTAAAATGACATCAGGAGATTTCTTCTGACAGCATTTTCCAGTGTATTGACAAGATTACTGAAAATGTCCAATTAAAATACATCTGGAGCCCCTTTTCTTTCCAATTTTTTTTTTTTAAATGTACCCTCAGGTACATGGGAAGGAAGACATTCCCTGCGGAAGACCCACCACCACCACAGCAAACAAGAACAGTCCCTACGACGCAGGATCTGAAATGCAGACTTACCCTGACAAGGTCATGAAGGAAGGTTTTCACACTGTCTGCCATCTCGACTCCAGCATCACCTCTGGTTCCAAAACTATCAACTACAGGGAGAGGGGAAAAGCTGAACCCAAACCTCTCTCATCATGGAGAGATGGGAAATGGATGGAGCCTGTGGAGAGAGAAAACACAGGACTGTGGCAGACACAAACAATGCATCTCAGTTGACGCATCAGTCTGAGCATGGCAATTACAAGCTAAATCACACCCCAGCAATTTTCAGCAGGCGGAAGTATTTGGCCACAACACCAGGAGATTTCACCCTCCTGTCAGCATGTTGTATGGTGTGTTCTGATTGAGAAAGCGCCCGAGTTAGAAAACACAGCCAACGTACCCAGGGGACCTATAGCTGTAGAGATCAAGCAACCGAACAACTGAAATTAAAAGCTCTTCGGCAGTTCCTAGCCCTCTCCTTCCGCTCCCACGCCAGGAGCAAGACCCATGAGAGCAGCAGAGGTTACAAAACACAACTGGGCTCGTCGCATGGGTCATCAGAAACACCGCTGCCTGTGGCAAACAGCTGCGTGCTGCAGCCACCCGCACACACACCAGCGGGAGGAAATGACGGGAAGGCAGAAAATGCTTCACAGAAGCCAAACGTCTCCTTCCAATGACTGGGCATTTATACTGCAACCCCAACGGCTCCATTTTACACTTCTACAGAAGCTACACAAAGATCAACAAGCCTGTGCCAGAGGAGCGCGTGGCCAGGAAAGGGGTCAAATTCTGGAGTGTCTCACAGCTGTCTGAAGCAGGAAGAAAATTCCCAATGTACAACTCGGCGCTCAGTGGCCTCCTGAACCAGCTCTGCAGCAGATTAGCAACAACCTCACTGTCAACGTTGCCGAACACTTCACCCTGGATCTCCTCCTCTTGGTGTGCTGGAAGACTCCAAAACCTCGG
Source organism: Chauna torquata (assembly GCA_013399475.1). Classification (NCBI taxonomy): domain Eukaryota; kingdom Metazoa; phylum Chordata; class Aves; order Anseriformes; family Anhimidae; genus Chauna; species Chauna torquata. Next base: position 40,687 of record VXAL01004752.1, read on the forward strand.
GCACGACATCTACCCGAGTAGCTATGCACACGCCAAACCCAAGGTTCGGTTTCTGAGCATCCAACCCAAGCCCTTAGTGGCTTCACACCGGGCAAGGACCCTCAAGCATACAGCAGAGAGGGGATCTGTCCTATTATTTCTGCAGCAGCTCGCATTAAGGAATTCAGAGTTTCAGAAACAACTCGTTTTGCGTGGCCCTGCTTGCTGTGCTGGGACAAGGCAGCTCCGTCCCGCAGAGCCTGTATTTCTAAGCACCGGGATTTGTCTCTGAACAACGCTGCGCTGCTCGTAGTGGCGCTGGTTGCTGGAAGGGAAAAGCTGGCACGGCAAGCCAGGACTGAAGTCCAGCGGGGAACAATGTCCCACACAGGGAGCCAACAGCCCGTGGACAGGGATGGATGCCTCTCCGTATCAAACATTGGGACCCCACAGGAAGATACAGCAGCAAAACAGCTCTGCCGCACGCTCTTCAGGTTGTCAGCTCGGTATGAAACAAGAGATCTCAGCAGGAACGTGTAGGCTGAAAGGACAGTTATGAAACACACATGGGCCGCTCCTGCCAGCATTGCTGACTGCACGAGGAATCAAGTAGTTTCACTATCACAAGGGGCATGAGGATGCTTTCTGTCCCAAAAACATAAACCTGCAGATTCAAGGGTGACACTACAGCAGATGCACCTCTTTTACCTTAAGAGGTAAAAGCTTGTCCTCTGTACAAGGCTCCTTTGCGGATTTTTTCTATTCAGCTATGTTTAAAAATACCCAGACAGGGTACAGAGGAAATACTCTATGTCCTGTGACACAGTCCTCCATACCCTTACAGCTACACAGGCTTTTACATCAGTGGTCTCTTGGGAGAGCTACAAATGCATCTTTGCCATAGCCAGTACAGCAAGCTTGAACTTAATGCTTTACACCTCTGTGCCTCCTCTTCCTCATGGGCCAGGTAAGAAATTCAAGGTCTACAATGAGGAGCCCGACAGAAGAGGGCTGCTCTTAAACGGTCCCAAGAGTCTCTGCTGAAAGCAGTAACTATTCCAACAGTCGTTTGCCAAAAATGTGCTAAGCCCTCTGCTTCTTTTAATGCACCACATGAATACAAACAGCATCTAAATTACCATCTAAGAAAAAAAAATCTACCACGAGTAAAACTCGTGGAGCCTTTCCATCTCCCTGTTAAAGACAACAGGATTCGAACTCAACCTTTCTCCTGGACGCAGGGTTACTGGCAGCTCTGCACAGGCGTGTCGCAAGCCCTGACATGCCACTCCTGCTCTACAATGCTGGACACAAACAATTAAAACTCCAAAACGCAGCTTGATTTTGCCATTTTGAGACAGGAGCTGCCAGGGGTTGAACCGTACCCCTGAGAAACAGCAGCAGCGGTTAATGCTGGTTCAGAGGAAATTATGGAAACAAAAATGCAGAAGGGAAGCTTGTACAGAACCTGATTAAGTCCGGACGGAGCAGTATTGCTGGTCTCCAGCTTTATTAACATCAGGTTTCAAGTTACCCACAGGCACCTTCACCCTAAAATCAAGCCAGGCCTCTGAAGGAGGACAGCCACGGGGTCCTGCACCCAGCCTGACCACTCGCTGGGTGCTGCGATCCGTTTGGTTTTGTGACAGTCTACAGGCGGTGTGTGGGGTCTGCGGGCTCACACACTGTACCGCGAGCGGCAGAACGAACGGCGGCAGAAACAAAAGGGAGGTGGAAAGGAGGCTTTTCTTTGTTCAGCGCAGCCCCGTCATCCTTCGTGCTCAGGAACGTCTGTGGTAAATCCTGTGAGACCGGAGCGCTGCGTGGCTCCCTGCAGAAAGCCCAGCCCAGTTTCTTCCAGCTTCAACCAGGGCCAGGCAGCCAGGGGGTCTGGGCGGG
>VXAL01004753.1:0-137169 GCA_013399475.1 Chauna torquata
ATAATAATTGCTGCTATTTGGAAAGGGGCAGCCCTCTCCCGACATGCAGGGAAAAGCCACGTCCCTGGAGCAGCTCCCCTATAGAAACAGCACGTAAAAAACTTCTATTTTCGGTGAGATGTTTAAAGCCCAGATCCGCGCCATGCCTTGCACGAAGCTGCACGGGCTGGTCGGCCACGCGGAGGTCTGAGCCCGCACCCGGATTTTGCTCCACCCCGCGCCCCCGCTCACCCACGCAGCAGCGACGCCTGCCACAGCCAGCAAGTCTTTAAACGCTTTTATTCCAGACACGTAGAAGTGTTACATAAAGTGTTGCGGTCGATAAATCTATCGAGAAGGTTAAAAAGAGACTGTGCGCGTTTCGGAGTCGCTGGAGGCCGGTGCCCGTGCGGGTGCGCGGCGGCGGCTGGAAGACGTGGCTGGAGGGTGATGCCCCGCGGTTTTCCCACGGTTTCGCCGCTCAGGACGAGCTGGGGCTGGAGAGCTGAGGATGCCGTTACAGAACGGCTGTGAAAATAAAACAAAATGCCAGGAGAGGACGTTTCCTAAAGGGACACTGGGAGGTGCCAGGGGCTGCGAGTATCCAGCGCTGCCAGGAGCGCTTCCAGCTTATTTGTAGCCTAAAAAGATTTGTTCACAGCTCACCCCCGGCCGTCGGGGTCCGGCAGCCTGGCGGGCATCACAGGCTCTGGGTCCCCGTGGCAGAGCTTTCACAGGGACTGACCCAGGCTCTGGTACGTGGCACCGGTGTAACCTGAGGTCGAGCACCGCGTGGCCCGGTGCCGGTTCCGGCCGCGTGGGTGCCGCGTGGGTGCCGCGCCGGCTGTCTCAGCACCCGGGCCACCTGCCCTTGCCTCGCCGCACGTGGGGATGAACAGCAAAAAAAATGAGCAAGGAGCAAAAAGCAAAGGAGCTGAGCCTGAGTGAATGGAAGAAAAGAAACAGAGAAAAGAGGTGAAGCAGTCAAGAAGCTCAAAAAAAAAAACCAAAACAGTTTTGGGCTGTGGGTGTGCACGGGACACAGGCAGGGCAGAGACTTCTCGGGGTGGCTGCTGTGCCGGGTGCTGGCGCTCACTCCCCTGTCCCCGGCCAGGGAATCCCACGGGATGAGGCCGGCAGAGTTCAGACCTGGTTATTTCTTAATGCCTCCTGCTCTAGGATGATCGCTTGCTGCCATCACTTCCCACGGCAGGCTCACAGTGGGTCCAGGGCACGGGTGACACAGCCCCAGGGTTGTCCCCTCGCTGTCCCCCGGCCAGCTCGGGGAGCAGCCGACAGACACCTCTTCCAGGAGGGATCTGACTTCTTGCTGGCACCTTTTGCTGCAACCTGGTCCTCATTATTTCTTAATTAACATATCCAAGAAATCAATTAACTGCGACATTTCTAATTAAATACTACAGGAGATGATCATCTCATTATTATTATCTGCTGAGGTGAACAACTTGATGTGTGTGGTGGTTTTTTTCTTCCCATTTCTTCCACTTCCCCAATTATAGGAAATAATAAATGCAAATGGTTGGGTTGTTCTCACAAACCGAAGGCTCCTTTTGTACATTAGGAAAGTCGAAGAGATTAATTAGCTATTAAGTGAATGTGCATAATGTTATCATTAGCTGTTGTGTGTATTCTTTTCTGGCACAATTTGCTGTCCTAATAAACAGTACTAATGTGCTACCACTTTCCCAGTGCCATGCTTTTCACTTCTCAGACTGTACGAAGAGTTAAGCACGATGCTGAGCCGACTTTCCGACCGCAGCCCAAATGCCAACTGTTCAAGCTTTTGTGCTAGGTGCAAGAAGGGCAAGTACAGCATTTCCGAAAAGTGATGACAGATTCGGGGCACAGCTCACCGGCCACGCCGCGCAGCACCCGCGAGTCCTGCCGCGGAGCATCCCGGCGGTGCGCGCCGCCGGAGCGCTGCGCTGAAACGGGCTTTGAAGACTGGTGCTTCCCCAGGGGTCGGGTCAGTGTCTGCTGAATCATTCTGCTGCTTTTGCATCTCTGCGACCTTGCGCTGGGGCGGCGAGGGTTCGAATGCTGCAGCAGCCGGAGGAGCTGCAGTGGCATCACTGGAGACCACTGACACCCCCGGTGGGGGACGCTGCCTCTCTCGCCTTCCCCCAAGGGACCTGGGGACCACAGGTCCACCAAAATGTGCTCCCCTTGCACACACCTTGTCCTGCTCCCCATGCGAGGGGACAGATCAAGGGACAGCAGGGGGACAGCAAGGGGAAGGGCAGCAGAATTGAAACCCAAGTCCTAAGTCGGGCTTCAACTCTGCTGCCCTTGTGAATGTAACCACACAGACACACAGGCGATGCACCTGCAGGCAGCGCGTTTTGGGCGATGCAGAGCCAAGCCCTCGGGTCCCAGCCCCATGGGACCCCCTCTCCCCACAAGCACCGCTGACACGAGCGGTGCCTTGCAGTGCCGCAACCATGGATGATTTTGGAAGAGTTTAGAAACTGTGCAGGAAAACCCCCTTTGTTTTCTAGATGCCAGGCTGAATAGGAAGAAATAAAAGCTCAGGGAAGGCTGGATCGGGAAGCAGCAGGTCTTTCTCAGCACAGGCTCTGCTGAATTCCCTGAGCCCTTTTCTGACTCACAAAGTGAAACAAGTTTGATGGGATTTGTACTGGGAGATGACAAATCCAGACTCATTTAGACCGTTTGATTGTCACTTGTTGGACCACGCAGCTGGGTTCGATCTGAGCCGTAATCTCGCAGCACCGCTCTTCTGACGTCCCTCGAGCTGGTCCTTACGCGCTTCAGCAGAATCCGGCCCTCTTGGTTTACAGAGCAGCGCGTATCAATAAGCCTGAAGCCTGTTCTCCTCCAAACCAACACAGTCCTTATTGCGCGCCGCTGGATTAGCCCTCTGCTAGTTAACTCAGCGGCGAGCCAAAGCACTCTGCAGGTGAAGCGTGCACAGGGAAAAAGCATCCGTGCTCGCCTTCCCTCTCACAAACCAGGAATCGGCTCTCTTCCTAGGCAAAACTTGCTCAATTCATGCTTTTTCCCCAGTATCCCTCCTAAAGAAATCCAGCAAGCAAAGCCCCGACTATTTCCCCGCGCCGCTCTGTAATTAGCTGTGCACGCTGCAAATTACTCACTCCATCTGCAGACCCGGCAGGTAGCTGGAGTTCACAGCCACCGAAATCTTTGATCAGTAATTACGATGTAAAACCAAATCACCATCTCCCTCCTTGCTCCACCTCTCAGAAACCACCCCACTACAAAGCAAAGTCTACATCACCCCCCCCAAAATAAAAACCAAAGCGAGATAAGTAGGTAAGTAAGAGATAAGTAAGCTTTGCAGCATTTCAGCAGAATAGTTCAGGCAGCCACAAAACCCACCACGGAAGCTTCTGGTAAACTTCGTTTAGGGCTCAGTTACGCCGCCAGACCCCGGCACGTGTTTAGACTGGCTCCCCGCTGCGGCACACGTGCGTGTGTGGGGGCACCAGCGCATCCAGCACCTCCGAGCATCTCACGGCGGTCTGCGCTCCCCCCCGCCACCGCAGCCCCGATTTCAAGGGTAACCCCTCTGCATCGGGACTGCAGTGCAGTGCAAGTGGGGAGGAAGAGTCAGCCCATCCCAGCCGTGTCTCGGAGGAAACTGCTCCCCAGGGCGCTGCTCAGTAGCCGGTTCCGCACGGGTAGCAGCAGTGCCGTCGGTACCGCCGCACGGCCCTGCCAGCCCCCCAAAACTCTGGGGGGGGCAGAGGGGTGGCCTCGCCTGGTGCTGAGCATACATTCATCTGATCTAGTGCATTAGAAGAACTCTGCTGGGTCAAATCCAGCTGTCCCTTACGCTGGTGGAAAGCCAGAAGAGGTCCACAAGCGCTGCATTCCCACCAGTGCCGGGGAACGGGAGCTGGCCCGTCAGCAGCAGTGATGGAGACCACAGCTGGCCTCTCCTCCCCTGCAGGCTGGTGTGTAAATCCACGAAACTCTTTTTGCCGTGCAATTACTTCTGATTCACACCAGCGCGGGGACAGAATCGGCCCCGCTGAGCCTGCCCGCCCGCCCGCTGCGCGGCTCCAGCTCAGCCTGGTCTGACTCCAGCGGGGAGCGAGAGCCGTGAACAGGGGGGCTCAGGCCTCCCGCTCCCAAACATTGCAGCACGTCCTTTTGCATACATTCTGTGTCAGTGGCGATTTGGTTTCCCCTGCTCCCCCACCCCCTCCCCAGCAACCCCCAGCCCCAACAAGGTGGCATTGGCACGATGGTAACCTGCGCGTTCAGCTGTGCCCGTCACCGCCACACCTCGATCCCTGCGACGATCCCGGTGACCACGTCCCAGACCTGCTCCTCTGACCCTCAGGGAGTCACTTTGGGGTTTGCCCTCAAGTAAAAGGTACTGGAAAGCCAAATTACGGCCCCAAACCCTACCAAGAGCAGCCGGAGGAGTTTTGCTGGGCCACGGGACCACACACCCAGGTGGGATGCGGCTCCTGTACCCAAGGAGTGCCCCATCGCCACGTCCCTGCGCGGGACAGCAGGGTTCGATGCCGTGCCGGGGGTTTGCCCCACCTAACTCTAAGCATCTCAAAGCGAAGCAGCCGAAGAGCGAGACGGACAGAGGGCCATCTGCAGAGGGCAGCTCAGGGCCTCTGCCCGAGGCTGCAGCTTCACGAAGCCCTCAGGAAGCCTCACCCAAGCAGCTCGGACCGGCTGCCTGACGGAGCGTCTGCGCTAGGGGGGCCAAACCCCAGCCGTTGCGTCTGTGCAGAGGAGGAGAGCAGATCAAGCGCCTTTTTGCTGTAAGATCCCTTCCTATGCAGGACACGTTGGCTCTCCAGGTTCTCGACCCCCCTGCCGATACGCCGGGTGGTAGGCTCACAGGACACGAGGTCTCGCGAGCGCAACGAATGGCAGGATGCCACCAGGAGGAGGAGGGAGGGACGGAGGGCACGCAGGCTGCGACCCTCACTGTGCTAACTGAGCGTTGCACGTCTCACCACGGGAGGCTGCTTTTGTGCGCGATCACTGGGGCAGGACGGGCATGAAATCGATACAGGACACTTATCAAACACCCTACCAAGCACTCCAAATTCATGCACCCGTTGGTCTCTGCGGAATTACTTCTGTGCAGCATCAGTGCCGAGATTTAATTCGCATTGAAAACAAAATTTGCTCGGTGAAGCCTACTTTCATGTAGTTAGGTAAAACCATGTAAACACCCTGTAAACTTCCCTCCATGCAGTGCTAAAAGTTCAGATTATTCCTTAGCTAGTTCTCTAAAGTGTTTGAATGTAATTTCTTGTTGTTGCTCCTGTCACTAAGTTAAAACTTTTAATATTAATCTTTTTGAGCGGTGTGAGGTGTCAGTTCTCCAAAAGTGTTAATCACTCCCCGTTCTCCGGGAGCGGTATATGTTACTATCGCTGAGCTCTAGTATTTGTTTTGTCTTGTTGTGTTTCATCCCAGTCGCGATCTCAAGTTTCCCCCTTTCCCTCCCCAGATCTTCTGGGCTGAGAAGGTCTGCAGCTTCCACTTACAATCCCTTATTGTAGACGACAGTCTTACTGGTGGTGGCCATCGCGATCTCCGGCTCCAGCCGAGACGTCTCGATCTGCAAAGTTAAAGAGGAGGCAAGATCAGAATCGGCACCACGGTGCTGCCCAGCAGCGGGAGCTCGACAGAGCAATAAATTAACGTAGGGAAGCGGCAGCTGCCTAAAAGTGAGCCAGTTCCATTGGCTGGGCCCGGCCTTGCTTTAGCGTAGATCAGAAGGATAACGCAGAGTAATCGGGGAGCTCCCACAGACACCAGCGGAGCTACACCCGTGTGAGATGGTTTGGGACTGCAGTCCAGTCCTCTAGGGTTATTCCTGATGTAAATAATGCAGTAACAGAGAGTGTACCACCACCTGCACCTGGCATGTCAGTCGCACCTTTCCCATGCCATTTTAATGTCCTTTACTTCGACTGAGTCTCAAAATGCCCTTGTTTAGATGGACTTATGTCACACGAAATGATGCCCGCTCTCTGCCTTGCAATCGTCAAAGAATTACAGAGCGTCTCGGAGAATCACACGGATCCCATCCACCGTTTTCCAGGAGACATCCCTTCCTGTTCCCGAGTCGAGGTCCCTCGCACCATGCTAGAACGAGTCCAGCCCCCGCCGCTGCAGCTGGCACCCGCGGGACCCAGCAGAGCCGAGCACTGCCCGGTGGCAGGAGGGGACAGCAGAGCCCGGCAGCTCTGCCCCGGCGCTCGCTCGGTTCTCCAGCAGGAGGAACCACAGCTAAGTCCCGGGCAGGCTGGTGTCACCGGGCAGGCTGGTGTCACCGGCGTGCGATCATTTCCCGCAGGGTCCTCCCTCCCGCTGCCAACCATCATTTTACAGGAGGCACTTGCCTCGAGCAGACTAGACACCACGCTTGGCGTCTCTGGAAAGTGTTCTGATGTACAACTTAGAAACTGCAGTGTTTTGTCCCTGCTCCTTTTTCTGTCTCCATGAAACCAGCAGCCCTTTACTATTTTTTCCCAGCCAGATTTGCACAAAGCTTTCCAGCGCTCTGAGATCACGCTGAGCCTCTGCGTCCCCGGGAGGGAGCCGGGGTGCTCCCCGCTCCCGCACAAGTGCAGCTCCGCGCCCGAGCAGGACGGGGCACCTCGCAGGATCAGACTTTTGGAAATCCTATACGTCGAATGGGTGCTGTTGCTGACACAATGCTAGGAACCCACGTTAAAATCGAAATGCTTTTGAAAATGTTTAACCTAGTTAGACAAATTAGCAAAAATTTGTGCAAAACAATTTAGGTATTTAAAATATTCAATGTTTTTAAAAACTGGAAAAACTGTTCTTAGCTTTCAGCTGCAAAAACCCAACAAAATATAACATCAAAGCAATCTTAACATGAGGTGCAACATAACCCTTCAGCAAAGCTGTTAAACAGCTACTGAAGCATCATGGGAAATAGCACTTCATTTATTCAAATGCACATATGTCAGGTTTTTGCACCATATGTCATTCCAAGCTATTTACAGTAATAATTAAATCTTAATCAACGTTTAACCTCTGTAAAATGTTTGAAGGGATCTAATCACCCTTCAGACTGCACTAATGAAGGAGAAATATATAAACATAAAAAGAAAATGATGCATAGATAGCACACCAGAAAGAACAGTAATTGCAAAATTGTATTTCTTTTAAATATAATCAGCAAATTATGTAAAGTAAGCCAACGAGTATTTTAAGTGAAGACATCTTGGGTGTCAGAGGTGTGATCAGCTAATTTTGTACTGCTATCCATAACAGATGTAGCATATTTTCTTTTAGTGCCATTATTAGCAACTTCACCATTTCTTTCTGTGCTGGAACACAAAGTGAAGCATTGTGATGGGAGAGTACCCAGCAAAGGTAGAGGAGCGGCTATTCTCACGTACACCGGCACTGGCAGGATCCATTTTGAGAGAGGATTAACTCTGATCTGCCTGGTTCTGACGCAGCTTTTCTTTCTATTGTTTTCTTTTTCTTCTTCCAGACACAGAGAGGAAAGCTCCTAGGCTTTGAGGCTGGGTGTTTTCACTCACTGGTATGAAAACATCAAGGTGAGAAGAGCTTTAAAATGACCTGGGATTGGGCAGCCCAACCCCGACCGGCCGGATGCCGGTGTCGGCAGGGCTTGGGGACACGGGGCAGCTCGGAACAGCGCGAAACCCAAACTGTGACGTCTACGCACAATGCAAACGGAGAGCTGCCGACAGTCACAGAACCCCAGGCTGGCTGAGGCGGGCAGGGACCTCTGGGTGCCCCTGGCCCCAGCCCTGCCCCAGCAGGGCCACCCCCAGCAGGGTGCCCAGCACCACGTCCCTTCCACTCCACAAGGGCTGCTGGAGCATCGCTGCGAGCGTTGACCCTGCTCTCCAAGGATCGCCACGTGAGCCCCGCTGGAGCCCAGCTTAGCGGTCTGAAAGCAAGATCTACAAGGAAACTCTGACAAATTGGAAAGGTTGAGTCTAGATGAGAGAAGCTCAAGAGAGGCACCATGGCATTGGCACATGCAATAGGCTGCAGCAAGGAGAAAAAGAGAAATGGTTTGTTCATGCTCTCTTGGGACACAATTCAAAAAGCAGCGAGTAAGACTCAAGCTGAACAGCAGGAAGAGCATCCTAGTGGGAAGGAGCAAAGTATTGCAACCACATGTTTGGGGAAGGTGTGGTGTCTCTGCGGTGGGAAGTTTTAAGCACAAATTAGATGAAACCCATCAAGAATTTTTTAAGCAGAATTGAGCCTGTCTTGGTGGAAGGAGACAGATGAGGTAACTGCTCACAGGTCCTTTCAGCTTTCTTCCTGCAGGTCTAGGAGGGAAACGGCCTCCTTCCCCGGCATGGCTGAGCACTTCCACCATGGCAAGGCTGAAGGCTGCTAGCTGGGATGGCCTTAGGAAGGACAGAATCAAGGTGTGGTAGTTCAGAGACCCATCATGGCGTCTGAGCAGAGGGACAAGGGAATGGATGCCTAATGCAAGAAGTCCATGTGGGCAGGGACCCTTTTAAAGATGATTAAAGAAGATACAACTAATTATTGGCATTGGCTTGGAGATGAGTATTACTGAGCTCACCTAAACACCTTACTGAAGCCTGGAAAGATGTGAAATAAATTTGCTGGAGGGAGACTGGTTGAACCAAAGCAAACTGCAGATCCATTTCTGGTTTATTTTAGTAAAGCAGATACAAAAATATTAAAACCCTGCTCTAGAGCCTCAGCTACACGAGCTTCAAGGGGTGCATCCACACCAAGGAGCCAAGTACAGGAGGGACGTACTCCGCAGCAGTGCTGGCAAAGTTGTTCAGAAGTGCACTGGGAATCACCGATTCCTCACACTGAAATCAAATGCAGAAGAATGAGGAGATGCATTCGGCTGGTGGGCTACAGATATTAAGGCAACATTCATCAGCTGACCTTGCCTGTACTGATTCATTGTTTTGATCCATTGGGGTTTTCTACTGGAAACTGTAATTTCACCTATTTTGGTGCAGACTGCTGTTCTAGCTGCCCAGTATCCCTGACCTGCTCAGCCAACCTTCCACTGGACACGGCTTGGGGAAACGGACCAGGAGACCATAGTTCCTTGTGTCAAGTTTCTTCTGTCTAAGCTTCAAACAAGACCCCCAGCAGCGTCTTGCTTGGTCATGGCCACGTTGGGAACCCCTCTAACAGGGAACGGCTGCCATGGAGGGTGCTCTGAGGAACAGGTTCTACCTGTGACAGGACCTCTCCCACTCCATATGGGGCAAATATGTCCTTCCAGACCAGAAAGGTGGCACAGGAACAGGCCAGTGCTGGCTGCAGGGCATCACAACACCTGTAAGCTGGCGCAGCTGGAGGATGCTCTTCTCTTCGCCCCAGCAGATAACCAAGGGAAAAAAAAAAGGTGTCCCCTGACCTTCAAGCCCCTTCAAGCAACTGTTTATAAACCAGCATCACCCAGGTAATGCAGGCAGTACGACAGTGCTGGCATTTTGGTGGCGGTCCTGACCCGGTGAAATCTATTCCTTGCCGGGGGAACAAAGCCGCCGGGAAGGGAATCGCCTCTCGCAGTGCCCACCGCGCGTGATTTCTCTTCCCCCCCGTCTCTGCCTTGCAGTGGGAGCCTCTCTCCTCTCATCAGCACAGACAAGGCTAATTGGGGTGATAAAGAACTGGCTCCGAGTGCTGGCGTGGGCTGGAGGAACAAATGGTGCGGTGGTCACAGCTGGTGCTGCGGAGACAGAGAGGGAGCGAGTGCGAGGCAGGCTCCCGGCGCCCGAGGTTCCGTCAGCCCATGCTGGATGCGGGGCTGCGAGGTGGGGGGCTGTGTGTGTTTTGCATTCGCTGCTGACACGGGTGTAACGTACATGCGCGTCCGGTGAGGCAGAAGCAGGCAGAAAGCAGATGCTTTTTGTTTGGGGTTGATACTCATTTCTATCCCAGCTCGGGAAAAGGTGTAGAAAGGAATGTGCTCCTACGAGTGCAGGGAGAGAGATAGGTCTAGGCTCTCTGCCAGGGATCCTGCGACGATATGGAAGGCAGCTAGGGGAGACAGGAGCAGATGGATTTGGCATACAGCTCATCACTCAGCCAAAAAGAGGAGGGGGGGGAGAAGAAGGAAGAAAGCAGCCAGTTTTGGTAGGGGGAGGGTCGTGCGGACTGACGGATGCTGCACCAGGAGGAGGGGGAAGGGAGGATCAGTCTGGCCACCGCGTCTTCTCCTGCTGCCTCGGCAGTGCCACCGGGGTGGCTCGGTGGCGGTTTGGAGGCTGGGAGGGTCTCCTGGCCCTTCCAGGAGCCCTCTGCCACCTCCTCCCGGGCCACCAGGCTGAGGACAATGCCAGGCTAAGCGAGCCCCCGGTCAGCAAGGACTTCTGTAAGTCAACGACACCGTGAAGCCCCGTGAGGGACCAGCCGCTGGTGCTTCTGCGGCGCTGGGCTCCGTGCAGAGCCAGACCGAGCGCTGGGGCGCATCCGGCACCACTCCCAGACTCCGCTCTGCCCGGCGTCTGCACACGTAGTTAAAAAAGATCACGGCTCTCCTCAGCTAGGTGAGCTCATCAGCCACACCACGGTCACCAGCCACCTCTGCTTGTAGCTCGGTGCGACCGTGGTGTGAAACCTCCTCTGTGCGGGTTCACTGAGCTCCTTCGTGGCGGTTCGCATCAATCCCTTTCAGCGCCGACACACGGCCACCTAATGCAGCTCTGCTGAGAAGCAGAACCTCATTAATCTGGCTTAACACGCGTCCTTGGGGTCGAAAAACAGCTTGACTGGGATTCTGAGGTTTTTGTTCCCACAGTAAGACTGCTTAAATATTATTCTTTCAGATACTTAAGATCTTCTTTTCTCCTTTTAATTGACAGTAGCTGAAGGAATGCTAATGGGGCCAAAATCACAAATCTGTCCTGGAACCTGTGCTTAATTTTACAAGGCTTTCCAAAATTAGAAAATGTATATAGAACAAGGTAAAGACAGCAAGGTTTTTCCCTCCTCTGCTCATGAAAAAATAAAGTGCTCCACATGGATCCACTTGGTAAAGATCAAGATTAGGAAATCAGCGTTTGCTAAGGAGCATCACTTGGAAATGCCACAGACCTACAGTCAACCCAAGGTGACCTGGCAGGTGAGAGAATTTGAGAAATGCTCCATCTCACCCAAAAACCTGCTGGTTACATCACAGGAAATGTTTTTTCAGAAGATATCCAGCCTCTGGTTAAAGAATCCAAGCACCAGTGGAGCTTCAAGGCCTCAGCATCCTGCATCGGAGAGCATCAGCCAGCCTCGTGGTTTGCATTTGTCTACATTCACCCTTCCAGCTTTGCATTTACTGATTTGCTGCACCAAGGAGCTCTCCCCTGCCAGAAATTTTGATCCTGTGAAAGTCTTCAAAGATTATTAAATCGCCTCTTTGTTAAGTGCTATAGATAAAACTCACGCTTCTTCTTTATTTAAATTTATTGTTTGAAATGCTGATGTTAAAGCTCTTTCTGACCACTTCACAGTTTTCCTAACTGGAAACACTGGTTGAGAGGTGGTCTCATGACTAACGTACACAGTAATAAATAACCGTGTAAGTAACTGACACTCGGTTTGCTGGCTAAATCACAAACCTGGGGGGAAAGGATTTTGAAGAAAACCTTATTTTTGTTAGGTTTTCCCTCAAATTAATAATAAAAATCAAACAGAGTTGACTAGAAAATTTCTCTTCATTTTTTGTTTCTCTCAAGCCTTTTAGACTCCCCTCTTTTAAAGGAACATTCACAGCTTTCATAAGAAAAAGACATCATCTCTAGTCAAAATGTTTTCCTCAAAAGCATGGAAACAAGCTATTCGGCTCCGTTTGCATCCCTGATGCTGGCTGGGATATCAATGAAACTGCAGCGGAGCCTGGGAAGACGCTGCCAGGGTTCGCAGCCGGGTGCCCCTCCGCCAGCACCCCGCAGGGCTGTCCCTGGCCACTTGTCCGCACCCAGCCGCACCTCGGTGCGGGAGCCCAGGCGTGGGTTTGATGCCGTCCCCTTCCCAACCGAGTGCTGATGGGGTCACAGGGCTGGGCCCCCCAAGAGGCAGGGGTCAAAGAGAGCTGCGCGGCTGCCGGCAGCTCCGGCGTGGAGGCTCCGAGCGCTTCCCCGGTGAGGGTTCAGAGCCTCCCTTCTTGCCATCCCCGCTTTGATCACCTCCTTTCGTCCGACACGTCGAGGTATGCAACCGGAACCGGGGACTGACCTTCCCTAACAGCTTCCAACGCTCCCCGGCCACCGCGCTACACGAAGAACCGCAGATGGGCTTTTGTAGGCTGGGCTGGTCCAGGAAGCAGCTGGGCTGGTCGGAGCATCCAGCTCCACCAGGCTCGTGGTCTCGCTGCCTCCGACCTTCTGGTTCAGGGCAGGGAAGACGCCGCCAAAAGATGCTTTGGGGAGGTGGTGGCTTTGGACGGAGAAGACAGTGAGGGCTGGGAGCTGCTGCACAAGCAAATCGATTAAACCTTTCTGGTGCTCGTCTGTTTAGGAGAAAGGTGAACATTTGTGATGTATTCCTGCACCAAGACAACTGCCACCGTTAGTGCACGGCTTGCTGTTTCTAATGAAGTCATGGCACAGCCTCAGCCGAGGCGATCAGAGCAGCCTAGGGCTGTAAATACAACTAAATGGCTGTAAATGCAACTCAGTGACTGTAACTACAACTAAACAACTGTAAATACAGCTCAACAACTCTAAACACAACTCAACGACTGTAAATACAACTAAGCTGGTGGTGCATCACCCTGGGAGGCAGCTGCACTCGCAGCTGGGCAGGTTTGGTCTCTGCCCGCTGAAGTTTCCTCTCTTACTCGCGTGCTTTGTAAAACAAAGTCAGTAGCAGATAAAGATGAACCAAGTAGACAACAAGCTCCAAGGTGCGTTTGATTTGTACTACCCTGTCACTGCCATGGAGGTGGATTCACACGCATATATGTAAAGTTAGGAACGATGAGGCGATCCACGTAATTTGCAAAGTTTGTTGTTTGATTGCAAATCTGGAACTAGTGAGCTGTGCCTAGCAGGTGGGTAACATCAAGTCCCTGCAGTGCAGTAGCTTCGTGGTGGATCTCATATAAATGACTCTGAATTCAGAGACCTGTTTGCAAACAGTATGTTTCTAGGGATGTACCATTTCTCTGCAGTAAACCAGGCTTACACTGCCATGTAAGATGGAAATGCATTGCCTCTGAAAGGCCCTGTGGCCACTCCAAGCTGGCTAACACAAGGTCTGCTGACTCTGTCCGTGGGGAAGGCAACGGTTCAGTGTTGGCTTCAAAACCTGCCTGAGAAGTGAGGGAACAGAGGTGCTGCAGCCTCTGCTCCTGCTGCTACACCATCAGCAGCTGCCAGTCCATCAGTTTGTTCCAGCTGCTGTTGGCACGTTTACACCAAAGGTGCACTTCGGTGCTGCCGCCAAGCCTCCGGCTGGACATATCTGGAACAGGCATTAAAAAGTGCCATTGCTTGAAATTAATTTTCTCTCTCCTTTTTTTACCCTCCTCGAAACACTATGAAGGAGGAAAACTGGAATATTTGGCTGTGCTGGCTCTTGAGGGCTATCCGTTTCTGAAGGTTTCTCTGGTTTCTGTCATGGATGCTGTGACCACCAGCATCCATCTCCTGCTGTCCACAGGACAAGGCAGAAAACAGAGGCTCTTTTCAGACCCGACTGGAAAGGGTCTGAATGTGGCCACACGCATACCCTGCCACGACATCTGTTAGATATAAAGTATGTCAGTGACGGTGCTAGTGCCACAAGCTATTCACACTCTATCACATCTGCTGACACCTCTGCACCGTCCCCTGAAAACGTCACTGCTTTTAGCAAAGCACGAAATGCAAAGTGTCAGCGGCACCTTGGGTGACGAGCAGGAATATTCCTCATCCTCAACAGATGTTTGGATAGAGACGTGCAATTGCTTTTGAGACAGCTACAAGGCTTGAGATGTTACCGCCCTCACCTTAAATGGGAACAATTGACCCTGCCCTGAAGCAGAACAGGAGAGTTTGCGGGATTTATGGGTCAGTTATGGGACAGCACCTTTATCGAGGGCGGGAGCTTTTACCTTCTGCTCTGTGGATCTGTGAGCATGCAGCTGCCTATGCACGGAGTTGCAAATTAGTGTATCACAGCTTCTCTAAAGAAAAATAATATGCATCGCTTCCACATAAAAAACAAACAGTGATCAGAAGGGACAGAAGGAAAACCTGGAATTTTAGGCTCCTGCCCATCCAGGCTGGAGCAGAGCACAACTCCCACACAGCGATGAGCTCCCAGTGCCCAGCGGCACGTTTATATCCGGTGCTGTAGGAATGACTGATGATAACACAGTCAGCAGGTGGGATGGCAATATACGGCAGCAGGCACCTAAGGCCGCAAGGCAGCTTCGAGTGCTGGGCATGTCCCTGCCTGTAACGCGGCGGTTCAGCAGCCACGTTTCACTCCTGAGCTCTAGCCCCTGTGTTTGTTCGCTGCCCTCAACTAGGTCAGCAGCAAGGCACCGGCTGTAACTTTCCAGTCCCTGTGGGAACCCTTCTGGTGTCTCCAGGTGACATCGATGGTGAGCAGACTGCTGAGATGAATGAAAGCCACTCCCAGGAGCTGGACCCTGGGCTCGGTCAGCACTGGGCTCACAAGGCTCCAAGACCCTCTCAGCAGAGCATGCTCAAGCCTTCCAGCTTTCTAAATGGATTGAAAGGTCAGTCCCCTGAATGACACCACCTCCAAGTCACTGCAAAACTGTGGGTTTCAGTCTTCTGGGGAAGGAGAGGGTTGCCTACAGCACCAGAAACCCGAAGTATTAAAAGAAAGAAAGAAAGAAAGAAAGAAAGGTTTTGAAACCATAAGGTTTTAAATAGCAAGACCAAGAAAGAATTCTTTCTGAGCTGGAGAGAGAAGCTAAGACAAAGGCATGATGCATCTTCCATAATGTGAAGAACCACACAAAAGGTCTTCGCGGGAGCTAAGATGTCTCTTCTTTACACTGGAGAAGAAGGTCTCCTCTTGTGTAAGACAAGTGCTCATCTCTAAATTAATTTCAACAGGAGCTGCTCCCATCCAGCTCCTGAGAGGTGGATCCTGTAGGCTGGTACCACAGCAGGAGCATGTGCTGTGACTGCAGGTCAGCTGGCCTGGTGAGTTAAGGACCCTTCTTCAGGAGAGGACATTCTCCCAAAACTGATTGTGCAGTGCATTCAGTCTACAGTGAGTAAGGCAAAAGAAACTTCTTCCCGGCCTCCAGGAAGAAGCCCCACATTACATGATGTAGACTTTGCTGGGGAACATTCAAGCCAACTGATGGATAGAAGAGTCATCAGCCCATCTAAAATACTATCTTGAGAACCCCCAAAACTGCAGAGTCTAGGGCTAGCTCAACTCACCGCTCCTTGCTGCAATGGAAGGCCTTTGCAAAGAGAGTTAGTTGTCTCCCTTCTTCTGGAAGAAACAAAATCCTGCTTTTGAATGTGGGCATTATAAATGTGGTGAGTTTCTCTTTTGATGAAAACGAGCAATTAGGTCCATTCTAGTCACAGTCCCTCAAGCAGTTCTGTTGAGGAAGAGAGCATTTGTTGCTGCCTGGTGAGAACGTCAAACCCTGCAGTTCTCCAGCTTTAAGGAGCAGCGTGATGGGTACTGCAGGATTTAGGGATGGTCTTGTCACTTTAAAGAAGTTCCTCAGGACCCTAAGCCTTCAATGCATTTCCTTCCCTTGAAAGACCAACAGCCTCAATTAGAAACAGGCTGTTAGATCCAAATGATTTAAAAAGCAATTACAGATAATTATATATACTTGCGCTTGGGAATTGTGATTAATAACTCATTCTCTGCAGTAACCAAGCATGCTTACAGCAGGCAAGTCTGGACAACTGGCTGCCTTCCTTTGCTTGTATCCTTGATGTCTCACTTGGAGCAGTCTGAGGTATGGTTGCTTCAGATGAGCTAAAACAAGTGCCTCTGAGTACGCAGAAAAGGACTGGCACAATGCTGCGAGAGAGGGGTAAGCCGGGCAACAGCCAGGGAGGAGCTGGGGATGAACCTGGGTGCACCAAATAAAGAGGCTGTTGGTGACCACGAAAGGGGACTGAATATTCAGGGGGGGCTGGCAGAAAGAAAGGAAAGGTCTCAGCTTTCAGGCCAAGAGGAAAGAAGCAAA
Organism: Chauna torquata; assembly: GCA_013399475.1. Taxonomy (NCBI): domain Eukaryota; kingdom Metazoa; phylum Chordata; class Aves; order Anseriformes; family Anhimidae; genus Chauna; species Chauna torquata. The sequence continues at coordinate 16,166 of VXAL01004753.1, forward strand.
ACCAAAGCCCTGCAGGAGCTTGGAGGATTGCACGGGGCTGGAGGAAAGCGGGACTGCCATCTCTGCGCGCTCCCCTGCGACGAGGGCAGGAATCCTGGAGGAAGTGCTTCGGAGGAGCCGCTCTGTTTACAGTAGGTGCTGCTGAAAGGTGTCCTGAAGAAAGACAGCAATTAACAGGCCTGGAAAAAAATGGCTTCTTTCCACAAAGTGCCTTTTAAGTATGTTTTTTGAGCCACTTTAAGGGTTAATGTTTAGCTGTTTATCCGGAGTTGTCGGATGTCAGCTCTTTCTTTTGACTCCTAATGGCTTATAGCCATCAGGAGGTGAAGACTCCTCAAAAGAGATGGTGTCAGGAATGTTTTTTTATGCCCACTAGCACCCACACACCTGCAGGAGCCTGTGCTTGCAGGATAGATAGTTTACATACTTGAACCTGTATCCCAGGGACAGAGATATAAACATGAAACCAGATCCCATCCGACACTGCTGTTGAAGCCCCTGGGCAGTACAAAGGGGTCCTTTCTCCCACACCCACTTCCAATGACCACAAACAACAGTTCGGTTCGAGCTGTTGCTTCCCACTAAAAATAAGCCATGCTGGTCCGGGTTATGATTTTAGGGCTGGCTCCTGAAAAGTTTGCAGCACCTTTAGCTCCCACGAACTCTGGTTGTGAAACAAAGGACCACGCTCACGAGCAGACTTCAAAAACCAGCCCAGTCACAAATCAAAGCCCCTCGGACAAGGAACGTGAGAACAAAGACACAGGCTCCAAATCAATCAGAGCGCTGCTCACTCGTGACCTTCCCCAGACGAGAGATGTCATTGAGCCTAATAATTACACTGCGAGGTGCAAACAGGCCGAGCAGTTGTAAATCTCACCACCGCAACATTTCCTAGGGGCTTTCGAAGGCGGATGGTGGAGCTGATGCCCCTGAAGACCGGATCCTTCCTCTTCCTGCGCGCTGCAGGCAGAGCATGACTGCGGTCTTCCCAAAGCTTCAGCCCTGCTCAGACCAAACCTTCCCTGTCCTGCTAAGCCAACGGCAGCAGCACCAGCGCAGGCAGGGGTAAGGGCTGCAGTGCAGGTTTGCGTCTGGGACTGCTGCTGCATCCAGCCAGACAAGCGCAGAAGGAAATTACTGCTCTGCAGTATCTCCCCCTGCTACCGTCCCAGAAAAAAGAACTTACAGTAGCATCAAACAGAAGAGATGAGGAGTTACGATAATGAGAGTTTATCCCTGGGCACCCTGCTCTGGGTGTCCCTGCTCGAGCAGGGGGTTGAACCAGGTAGACCCAGAGGTCCCTTCCAACCTCAGCCATTCTGTGATACTGTGAATTTGGGGCTTTTTGCTATGGCAAAGGGTGGGGAACAAGGATGTCATGGTCCTGTAGAATCCCAGCTTCTTTTGGTTTGTTTGTTTTTAGAAGCGCTTTGCAGAAACACCAGCCGCTGAACTGAAGCCCTCCCTGGAGCAGGGGGTGTGTGGATGATGGTTCAGCAATTCGTGCTGAAGCACCACTGGGAGCGGAGCAGAGCACTACTAAGCCTGAAGTCTCCAAGCATTTAGGAATACCTTCGCCAGGGAGACATGCTCAGGAACGGGGCTTAAAGCACGTGAGCCTGGCTGTGTCCTTCCAGTCTGCCCGCATGACCTGAGCTCCCCCAAAAGCCCTGCTGTCACTTTGACTTGGGAGCTTACGGTATGGAGGCTGGGTCTGACCCTGCAAGCTGGCTCTAAAGAAAACGCAGCAAACGCTCCGGGATTCCTTCTTTCTGTGTCACACTGGAGCCAATGGCAGAGACAGAAAAGCTCAAGGCGAGAGCAGGAACTGGGGCACGTCTCTGCAGCCAAGAGCAAGTCCTGACAGAAGAACCTGGGCAGGAGACGTGTGATGGGTTGGGAACAGTTGGTGGGCATCTACAGTGCATGAGCAACATTGACAATTACTGCAGTTAATGATGACAGCTCATCACCATCCTCTGGGGGACTGCAGAGACCCTTCCAGCTCCCAGCACAGCTCTCTGCAAGCCTCAGCACAAGCACAAACCCAGCCACATAATCTTGGGCCACCAAAATATTTTCAGTGATGCACGTACTCCTCCGTGCTCACGGTCTCCTGGGCAGCAGCTTTCCTGAGCAGCACAATTAGAAGGAAACTAAAAGTCATTGAAGGAATCTACAGCACAGCAAACAAGCTACTGTGATTTTATTTTTCCTGGTTGCTTTTACAGGAAAGTTGTTCTGCAGATGCCAGGCTGCCAAGGGGGGCATGGCGGGGAGCGGTGGAGGTGCAAAGGGAAAGCCAAAGGGTAGGTCCAAGGGGGAAGCAGTGTGCGAAGTCTGGCTCCTCTGGAAGCACACGCAGGGTCTGTAAACCCTGCCCGACAGCCGGTGCAGGTGAAGGAAAACCAGACACGAGGAGGGGGACTGAGCGGGGAGCACATCGTCCTCTCTTGCACTTGATGTTCTCAACCAGAGAGGGCTGGGGAGAGCAGGGAAGGGAGGCAGACGTTAGAGAAGCGCTCCTGTTTCAAGTCAAGGGATATTGAAGCCTTTCCAAAAAATTGGCTGTTCAGCCTAGAGTCAGGTTCAAGTTTTCTGCTCATGCCTTAGAGTGCAGCCTCAGGCCAATGGCTACAACTTCTCCTGCTCAGTAGATTGCAGACCTTGCATGGTCGCCTTCTTGGGATGTACAGGCGAGGACTTCTGTGGTGCTGTGTGGCTAAGGTCCCATCTCTCTGCACCAGCTACTGAGACAAGGGCTGAAATCACGGCAGAACTGAGTATAGGGGACTGGTCCCACAGTGCTTCGAGCTGCTCTGGTGACTACATGAAGATTCACGGCCAGGGTTGTGGTTTACTTTGGGGCAGGGAATAATGTGTCACAAAATGAGTTGGTGACAAACACTTCAGCCCCCAGACTTCAGGTCCATGCCCACGCTGACAGCAAGGGTAGGCTCTGTCAGAAGTACAGGAGGACAGATGTACTCCTTGCTTTGTGTGCACCAGTCTCAGACAATTAAAGCAAAAGCTAAAGAGATCTTTGCTTTCCACTGCTCAGCTGAGGCGTGGTTCTGTCATGCTGCAGGAAGACATGGCTCTTCTGTAAAGCGAGATTAAGGCTATGGTCCTGTAATGCCGAAAATCAGCTCAAATAAGCCCCGTGAGTCACAAATCAATTTAAACTAGAGAGGTCCTAGACTAAAACTAACGCACCACAACTCCCCGAATACTTGTAAATGGTCTATTACCATGGGACAGGCAGGGCTACAGCCGCACAGACCAACACGAACCAGAACCCATTCTCGGGCTCCGGGGACAAATGGTACAGCCCAGCTTTCACCCATACGGCTAAACTCTTCCCCCGAAGAGGGAGGATTTATTCATACTGCTCATGGGAGCAGTCCCTGGGAGCACCACCCCCAGCATTAGTTGGGAAGCCAAAACTGAGAGGATGCAGACAGCCAGGCTGGCCACCACGGGCCAGTGACTCAGCTTGTGCTTGGGCCCTGCTGGTTTACAAGTATAGACCTAGTTTATGACTTCCATAGGCTGTTATTTCTTTAAAAAGATGAGCTAGCAACTTACATCTGAGTTTTGTGCAACTGTTTCCAGCCTTTGTGTGTAGTTGTGGCAGTATCGTTCCGCTGTTCCCCAGACGTCACCTCCTCGGCCATCACTTTCCCCTTCCAGGTGCTCTGCCCTTCACGTGAAAGGCATCACTCATTTGTCCTCCAACCTGACAGGAACGAGTCTGTCCTTACCGCCGCAGAACACCAGATGCAAACCTTAAGTACCACCCTTCATCTGAAGGTCAGAACAGGGCTCAAGACATTTCAAAACATCATAGTTTTTCCCTCCAGCCCTGCTTGAGCCAAGTCAGTATTCAACCACTTAGCATCATGTAAATCCCAAGGGGGTTCTGCTCAAGTGAAAAGAGTTTAATGGGCGTTAATGGGCTCACAAAAATCACCACTACATTTTTAGCTCATATGGAAAATAAAGATACTCTTGTCTGTATCACTAGATACTTCACCATAATACATACAGTACATAGGAGAGAAACCTCAGAGGAACTTCTTCGTGCTTCAGAAGTCAACAGTGGAGCATCATCAGCATGTCAGTATGAAACCAAAGCCTCAGAGTACGGCTTGAATCTTCTTCAGTCTTTGGCAGACACACACAGCTGAGCTTCTAGCCTCCTGCCAGTCCTTAAGGACCTTGTGCCACTTCTTTTCTAAAAGGATTTCCTTCCAAGATCAACCTATGCCCCAAGGGCAGACTTTGGGAAGCATGCTTCGGTTACCGAACACTCAGGAAACCATTCCTCAGACCCCAAAGCAAAGAAATACCACAGAACTTCTCACTTCTCAAACATTTTTCCCCATGGCAGCTGGCAAATCCTTTCCTTTGCTTCTCATCCAAGTTGGACAAAATTACTGCAGAGAATCCCTCCTGCTCCCCTCCCCCCGTGCAATGTAATCCCAAGGGAGAAATGGTTTCATGGGGACCCCCTGCTGTCTTGCATCTGATTTCCCTCCTAAGTATGGTATAGGGAAGCGTCTCGAGGGCTATGGCTGTGACCTCCATACAGCTCTTTTGTCAAGTGCCATTTCATTAAAAAATCAGCCTTTTAACTGTGGACACATTTCAACCTCACCAAATCTGCTAATTATTGACAGTTGGTGAAGAGGAGATTTCACTTGTTCCTCCTGTTAAACTGCATCTAATTAGTAATTACTGGTTCACTGTCATCTTTACTGCAATAATCCCACTGCACATTGGCTCATTAACCTTTTGCTTTTCTAAAGCAGCCTGCCAACAAGATGAAGGCTAAAACAGATTGGAAAACAATAGCTCAGCCTTAGATTTTAGGCTGTTTATTCCCCTTGTCCTGGAGATCCAAAAGGAAGATTATTTTTAAGAAGAGGCTTTCAGCTACTATCAGCCTAATTCCAGAAGATAGCTTCTTTTGCCCCAACCAGCTACCAAGGCCCTTTCAACGTAACCTGTGGTGAGGGCACGTGTATTATACATGTGTATAACCCTTCCTAGTTGAGGGGTTTCTCTGCCATCAGCTCTAGTCTCAGCTCCGTTTCTCACCTGGCTTTATCCTTCTTTTATCAGCATGACCCAGCACACTGGGCATGGGATGAGGCAAATTTTTGTGGGTTTGCAGCCCCCTGGAAGCTCAACAGCATCCTCTTGGATGCTGAAAAATGAATGATCTGGATGAGCAGGGACCAAAGGGAGGAAAATCGGTGGAGCAACCCCATGGTTATTTCTTTTGCTGCTACACTGAATTTCATTTGCACAAGTCCCATTTTCAGTTTGGAACTGTCACAGCTGTTTCTATTGGCAGTGCATAGCTGAGTAGGAGTTGTCAGTGGGGATGCTGCAGGATAGGCGGCTAGAAAAGAGATTCCCCGGGGGGCATGGGAGGCAGTTCGAGGTTGTGGGCTAAACGCATTAACTAGATGTTTCTCCTAAACTTAACAGCAGTGAATTATTTAATGCATATTGATGTATTTAGGTACTGAGTTAACACTATGTTGGGATGAAAAGAGTATTTCTCGGTCTTAAGTGTGTTCTGTCTCAAGGACCCATGTCTTTATGGCTCACACCAGAATTTTATTTTTGTAAGGTGATCTTCAAAATCATGACACCTAGAAAAAAGCTCTAATTCTGGAGCACCATGGCAGACAGCAAAGGGGATTCCATCTGTACAAAACCAAGCAAGATCTGAGGTTTTAGCTAGACCCAGGAGAAGGTCTGGATGCATTATTTTTCCCAGCACGTGAAGGTTGTTCAGCTTCAGAATTTTCATGTAGTTGATATTGATGTTTCTGTATGCAGTAAGAGCTGAATTTTGATTTCTCTTATGCTACTTTAAAACAGAAATAACTCTGACGCAGCTATGGCTGGGGTACTTTGCTGCAAAAGCACAATCAAACCCAGTGAGACCAGCCATTTACCTGGGGCTTCGATGCCAAGACATCACACAACCAGAACAGGACCGCGCTGGCCTGAGGTTGCTCCCCAGCTCAGAGTGGCAGCAAACCCACGGGGTATGCCCATGCCCACAAGGCCAGGTTACCCCCAACAGAAATGGGACTCCTGGGGAGCCACTGACAATTCCTGCCTCTGACTCACCCCCGGGGTTTCCCTTCCCCATCTCTCCCTGCTGTGCGATATGGTTCTTGCGGGGTTTTGATGTAGGGATGATTTAGGTGTGAAGCTCACAGACACGGTCAAGGCTGGCCCTTGCGTTCACTGGTACTATGAGGGCTCTAAAAAAATGCATTCGGGTTACCACAAACCTTTAAGAAATGTGTCAAAATCCACCTTTTAAAGGGGTAAGTGGGAAGTAGGTATTTGGCAAGACAGGGAAGGGGCATTTAGTTGACACATTATAAAATGGCTGCAACGATACAGGACACTTGTTAAATATACCACAAGGCTTCAATTCTGCTTGAAAACTAACTGTAAGTTTGAAACATGTTCAAAAGCCCCTTTTGCAGAGAGGATCAAAGGCAGCCAGTCAAGCTCCCATGGTAAAACAAGAGCTTAATAACACATCAGCTTCAGTGTTTGCTCTCTGACTAAAGAAAAAGGACTGTGAATGTGTGATTAAGGGCAGAATTTGGCTCATTTACAATTCCTGAAAGGGTTGCTGCTCAGACCATAATCATATTTTTGGAACAGAACACGCCTATTACATCTTGTCATTAATAATTTACTCCCTGGGTAGAGCTCATTACAACAGCATCATCTCAGTCATGTTATGCTCATAGCTGCTTCACCTGCTGCAGTTATAATAAAAAGCAAGTACAAGCATACACATATACACATGTATATACAGAGAGAGAGAGAGGTTCGAACACTCAAAGCCTGTTAACTTAGTTATCTGACAAGTTGATGGACCAGTGATGAGTAATGAAGAAGCTATACATTCTGAGAAACACTCTTTGCAAGGAAATTCAGATTTCTTATCCAAGACTGGGAAGAAATGGCTCTGGAGAGATTGTTTCAGATAAAACACTTGCTCTGCTCACTTGGGTATCCCCAAAGTCACCGACCACTGAGGATATGTCAATGAGACTTTGGTGAATGGGAGGAACGCTCTCACACACATTCTCACACGTTTATAATGAATGCAGAACTAACTGGAAGACTGATCAGACTGGGCTGCTTTGGAAAACCCGATTCCTTGGCATCAAGAGATCTGAGGTCCAGCTGTGTGAGTGGAGCCAACTCCAGTTGAGCAAAGACAAGACTCCCAGTAGGTAATGAGCTACACCACCAGCTGTAATGGTTTCTCTTCATTGACATGGTGCGTGGGCAGAGAGCACATCATTCTGTTTGATCTACTAATCAGCGCTGATTCATGTTTACTGCAGATAACATTTCATTTGCTTTTAGAAGGTCATTTTCAAGTGATGCTGTACTGTATGGTTTTCAGTATTGCCTGATGCCTGCAATTTGTATATCCTCTGAAGGAAGCTGGACCTTAATTTTTCTTGTGGGCTAGAATTCATTCAGCTGTTAGCATCAACACAGTTTTTCAACCTGCAGTATCAGATACAACATCTTATAGAGTATCTGTCACCCACAATACAAAAGGCAAAAAGACCCTGTGAGCTTCATTTTTAGATAAAGAAACGAAGACAATGAGTATTTTTTTAGAGCTCAAAGTTTTTAACTCTGAATGCCTCAGATACTGGTCCCAAAACTTTCATTCCTGCTTACCTTAACGGGCATTTACTATTTCAGAGAACTGGGTGCTATGTGATGCTCACAGAAAATGCTGAAAATGTACTAAATGATAAATTTTGAAATAGAATTGCAGGGTCAGTTTCCTGTTGGTGTTGAAAGAATGGTTTGGTCAATGCTATTAAATGTGTCATCAGTGAGAAGGGAGAAAATACACAATGACTGCTACTAAAGGTTTGACATGACACAAAGTCTGAGAAAGTGGTAAATAACTGAGAGCCCAAGATACAGAGACCTCTAGCTCACATGGTGATCTGGGGAAAGGAAGTCAATGTGCATTGTACTATGGTCAAACATGAAGTTGCCTCTGGATGCAATGAATGTATGGGATATCACTTTGGGAGAACAGTGGCAATGTTACCTTTGGGGTAAACAAGGTTGGTGGGACCTCTTGTGGTCTTGTTTCCCTGGTTTTCTTGAAAGGAGAACTATCAGGAAAGGCCATGGCTACCTTCTGGTAGATGAAGCTCCTTTCCCTGGAAATAGCAGCATAAGGGGGTGCTCTGTGTCCGACAGGAACTTTGGACATGTTCCATGAATGGGTGCTAGACCTGGAAATACTCCTCAGTCCTTCCAAACCAAAACCTCTGAGCAGAACTTGGGATCACAGTGAATAACTGATGGACAAGGAACTAAGGTTGAGCTCATGCCAAAATGACTAACATGTTCTGTGGATGTATGAACTCAAGCAGAAGCAGGCAAATCACATTGATCCTGTAACTGGTACTTATGCAACTTCTTACTGGAATACCATGTCTGGTTCTCATGGAAATGCTCCAGAAAGGATGCTGACTAATTAGAAAAAGTTAAGAAAGAGCCACACGAATCATTAAAGCATCAGAAAATATATCTTTTAGCAAGAGACTCCAAGATTCAGATACATTCAGTTTCTTAAATAGAAGATTAAGAGACAGTTTTATCTCAATCTGTAAACAGCTAGAAGAACAACAGAAAATTTGTAACATGTTTTTCAGTCTTGCAGACAAGTGTACACGAAAACTCCCTGGCTAGAAGTTGTGGACAAACCCATCCAGACAAAAAAGAAATGGAAGTAACCAGCAGAGACTGTGATACCAATTCCTGATCAAGTATTCTATTTGAAACAAAAAGGACTTCAGCTAAGCCCTTTGCTCTGTTTGATAGAGGTTTTACCACTTTATAATAGTGACCCTTCCTGTAAACCTACAATTTTATAATCTGCAAATCTACAATCCCCAAACATTGAATGGTCAAAAATAATGACTTAAAAAAAAAATACACCTTCACAATTTGTTCAGCTAGTTTAGGTACAAGTGATTTCACTAGCCATTCTGCCTGTTTCCTTGGCTAGTTTTCCTCTGTTAAGTCCCCTTAAAAAATTCTCATCCTACCTTCCCTCTTGCATTTTAGTGCCCATGAGATGCAGTACCCATCAGGGAAGTGTTGTGTACTTTTTTCCCCTGAAAATCACCCAAGCTCAGAGTAAATGTTATTTTGAAGCACCAGGAATGTAGTGGAGACTGCAAAGTGGGGAAAAGCCCTGCCCCTGAGCTTGTGTCTTCCCAGAGCCAGTCTAGAATAGCAGAAATCCTCGAAGAAGCTCTGGGAAACTACATCCACATCAAACACGTATCCCAGTAATGGCTCTTTGCGTACTGGGCAAAGGCTTGTTTTCACCATCTTAACACCAATGAAACACCACTGTCACAGGGGAGAGCGCGCTGAACCATGTTCTCCCTGCTCACCTCTAAGCTCCAGTCCACACACAAGACAGGACAAACCCGGCTGGAGTCTCAGAGCAGAAGTCATCAGTTAGAAACAAAAACATCTCTTGACGCGTGATCTGACCACACCTGACCTCAATATCACTGAAAGAGGAACCAGACACCCATAGCGCTAGCTGAGATGCTTCTCCGACTGGAGATCAAGCAGGCAGAACATTATCCTCATACACTGTCCAAAATGCTCCAGCTTGCTTGCCCTGCTGTTCCCTGGTGTTTTGATTGCTTCACAGTCTAAACATCCTCCATCCAGGAGAGGCCTGAAGCAGATCACCCCTGCGGGGGAACAACAGATGTGATGGAAAGGAGGACCACACATTATCATTCCTCGTCTTTAAAAGGTGTGTTTGCTGGGTGAATGAAGATTCCTCTTGGAAGGTACATCCCACCACATGATCCAAACACTGGTAGAAGTTAGGGAAAAGCCATGTGATATTAATCTATGTTACGCTAGCATGCATTAACGGGAGGGACCAACATAACCATCACCTGCCCAGTGAATCTGCACTTGGTCAAGTGAAAGAGACAGCAACCAACTTCATCAAAAAATTGAGGAGATGCAGGAGAAATGAGACTATTATCCAGAAGGCAAAACAAGCCATGGCATTGGTAAGCCTTTCTGAGACATCCCACTGCAGAGACCAGACATGTACTGACCTCGGACATCTGCGGGAAGAGACTGATGGCCAAGGGGAGGGCCAGGCCAAAGGCAGCGAGGCACACAAGGCTTTGGACTGGGAGAATCATCCGGGGACGGGACCTCAGGAGTGATGTCCTGGAAAGGAAAGGCTCTGTTAGACCATTACATAGACCATGTTAGTGCATGCCATCATCAAAATGGACACTACCAGTGTTCACCCAGACCCACTGCCCTCCCCCACCGCAACTGGTGCAGGTTCCTTCCCAGTGGGTCCTCCCAGCTGAGGAGAACAAGATCACCCACAAAGGATCCTGAGTCCTGCACACCATGCTTTTGCATCTGCTGGGGTTATACAGTCCAAGGACACTTAAGCGCTCACTTATCCCACATTAAAACAGGACCAATTCACACATGCTTCGCCCATTTTAAATCATATCACACTGGAGTAAACTACACACGAGGTGATCTGGCCACACACAGGTGTTGCTTGCTTTAAGGCTTTGGAGAGTGAGCAGAAGGAAATTAGGCTCTTGAGAGATCGTGAACTTTGTCAGCTATATCACACAAAAATGCAAATGACTTTGTTAATGGGGTAATAAGGTAGTAAACTTGACAATACCTTAATTTGTTAAAAATGAAACTTCTGCAGAGTGGGCGATAAGGATGTTTTAACACTAGCTGTCCCCAGGGACATTTATGAGTTCAAGACTTGTTAACAGCAAACATGTACAGATACCTGCAAGGTCAGGTTCTGATAATGACCCATTAAGTGACCCTTCTGATGCAATTAACACCGAATGACAGGGACAACATTTTGCTAATAGAAGATGGCATTTTAAGTATATTCCAGGATACAGGACCTCAAACAGTTTACAAATATTAGGGGGTAAAATATAATTATTGAGGGGTTTGTCCTGAAGCTGTTTGCACCAAAATGACACCTGTCACTTAACTTTTCTCTACCAATCTGAAATGGAAATAAGACAGCAAGTAGATAGTGAGTTTTGTTTGAGTATTCAGTGCATTTTAACAATAATGAGAGTCAGCCAGATTTGCCACTGGATCATCAGCTATGGCCTTAGTCCCTTAGTCCCAATGTCCATACCTCCTCTGACCACCCTTTATGCTGATACCTCAGGGCACCCTGCCATCAAATGTGGGCAGAAACCTGCTAGTTAATGCCTTTCCACTGGGATGATAACACAAAACCAAGTCAAACAACCTTTCCCACATCAGGGCATGCTGCTAGCTTGGAATATGAGTGCTTTGGCACACACACAAGTCACTTTGCAGGTGCATCTCCCTGTGCAGCCTGTGCCTGCAGCCAATACATGATAACAGATTACCTCAACTCCGGTCTGCTCCACATTTACTGCAGGCCACAAGCACGTACCTGATGAATTAAAACAGAGCAGTGACGTGTGGGAACTTGTTACCCTGATGTACATTGCCTGTGCGTCCGAACATTCAGACTCTTTGCTCTTTGCTTGCAATGCTTGCTGAAAACTGTCTTCATCATAAGAAGGGTTGGGGAAAGTGGGGAAGGAAAACAAGATCCAGAGCCGTAACTCCTCCAATATCTCAACTCTTCGCTAATAAGCTATTGAGACAGAATCGATCCTATCGATTTGTGCTGTGAAAGCCAGGCTTCTCTTCTCCAATACCAAGCTACTTTGTTTTGCACCAAACATGATCCAAACTAAAAGACTCCTGCTGAAGTCCACAAGTGTTTGTCCAAGTCAGGGAAGCACCTGCTCCCTACCTTGCTCCGCGCCTCTACCTGCACTCACTGGCTACGGTTCTGTAAATGCGACACTCAAGAACTGCCAGCAACGAGCTGTGATAATTAGTCCCTGGGATGCAGACGGACAACTGCTGGAACTGATTTATTCTTCTGCTAACGCTGCCATGATCCATGAGAGCCCTCACTGAGAAAATCATAAAACCAGCCTCCTTCAAGCCTCCCTGGAGTACAGTTTAGAACCAAGACATCACTGCTTATACCACCCTGACACCTTCATTTGGAAGCTGCACCCTCTTTAATTACTGCCCTGTTGGGGACCTTATAATCACCCAAGTAAAAACTCAAGCAATTTAAATTGATCCCCGGTACAGCCCCCAGGTGTGATTTCCAAAAGTGCTTCAGATTCAGGCCAGTTCAAATTACAATGGCTAACCTCCTAATTAAGAAGAGTTATGGCTTGATTTAAAAAGGAGAGGGGACTAATTAACACATGTAGTGTAATGTCTTAATTGGGATTCAGATTCTAAAATTTGTGTAGTTCAGAATAAATGACTCATAATTAGTTGAGAGGTCACTTTTCTTCTGTCCCTAAGATCTTTGCTCTTGACACAGATCTCAGAAGAATATTAAGTTAAATATTGCATGCTGCATTTTGTTAGCTGTCAAATGCAATCAAAACTCCTCTTTTCACCCATTAGCCCTCCCCTGTAGTGAATGATTAGATGTTTCCTAATGGTTTCATTGCTGAGTATTACATTATAGCAGATTAAAAATAAATAAAACAAATACCCATTTGTTGAAGAGTGAATTAGTTTACAACATTATCCTGTGTGCTCTGCCTAGATCACGAAGTGGAGGTCTGGAGCTTTAGACCCTCCTGACAGCTCAACTTTGCCACTGGTATCTTCTGAAGCAGACCGCTATATTCACAAGAGCGAATATTATCTTAATTCTGCAAAAGCACACGAAGCTATTCTTACACGAGAACAGTAGTTTTATATGCAGCCACGTACACAGGACAGGATTGGCAAAGCTCTGGTGAACTAAACCTTGGCACTCAGATTAGACAACAAGAGATTGAAAAGTCTCCACCAAGAGAAGGTGTCATGTTGGAAATCTGCAGAAAGACAATAATATGGTCTACTGTTCCTGTTTTAGAAGCCAAATTTTTGGCAGCAATCTGCCTCACTAGTGACCAGTATAAGTGATCAGTGTTTACGCATTTGCCTCTGGATGGAAAAGAAGCTGTATTTTTGCAATACTTTCCTCCTCCTCTCTCCTTTTTTTTTAAAGATTTGTTTCTTTACTCTCCTTTGAAGCCCCCTAATGCTTATTCTTTCTGCAATTTGCTTTCATAAAATTTGCCTGGCAGATAGAAAAAAGGCAGCAACATACAAGGGAGCTTCTGGCTTCCTGATCCTAGGTAGCACTTACTGTTAACGGATATACCTAAAACAGCTAGACCTTGCAGATAACATTTAAATATGTATGAGTATGCATGTACGTAGGTATATACACAGACACACGCATACTTGTACAGACAGTACATCTGCTCCGCAGAGACAGTGTGTTGTAGATCTTGTAAATACACCTTCATTCAACTTTCATCACATTGTTCATTAGTGGTTTAAATTTTGCATAATTTGGCAGCTGCCTCTGGCGTTTTTCAAGAGGTACTGTAATTTATTCCATATGGAAGTCAGTCGCTGTACTAAAAAGGAGTTATCAGGTTCAGTGAACCAGAGCTGTATTTGTCTAGAAGGAGGTGTCAGATGCTAAACTAAATATGACAGGAGTTAACCAAAGTCTCCCAGCTGACAGATTCTGTGGGGTTTCTGTAGTGTTTGGTGTAAACAGGTTCAAAGCTAATACATACATTGCAAGACGCGGAGGATGCCGGCAGGGTAAGAAAAGCACAGGACGCTGAAGCTCTGAATATTCCGAGGCACCCCAGGCTCCTCAGAGCCCAGGGCTCAGATGACCCATCTGACACAAACACAAAGTTTGGGGTGACTGTCCTACGCCAGATGATGCACCCCAAATCACTGTTCTGCTCAGAACCTCCCAGAGCCAGCACCGTACCACATATTGCTTCAGAGAGTCCTTCAGACAGCCCAGCTGCTGTCTGCAGAGGGTATTTGAGCTTTTCTCACTCATTTTGGGTCATTTCGGGAAAGCTGGGCTCCACTAATGACCAGGGCTTTGTCCATGCTAAACAGCATCTCCTGCTTTGGCTGTGGACCCAGTGCCTGCTCCAGGGGACAGAGCAGACGCAAACAGAGTGATGTTGGGGGATTTTTTTGCTTGATTGACATAATTAAAGGAGCAGTTTCAATGTTTACTTTGGAAACAGCCACGGCAGTTTAAGGTGTCACTGCTGGCAGCTGTTTAGTTCAAACAAACTTCACCTAGGGTTTAGCTGGATGGAGAGACTTTGCACTTTAAGACGAGGAAGAGCACCTGTAGGAAATGTTCTGCAAACACATCAAAAGGACAATATCTCCAGCAAAAGGCCATGAACACAAGGTCCAGGAGGACCTCCTACCTCACACCCATTTCTGCAGTGAAAAACACGGTTTAAGTCTAAAGTCTAAGAAAGCCACCACCACAGAGCCACGGTCTGAGCACTGACCACCCATCAAGAGAATCCATTATTCACACTGTTAGTTTGACTTAGCTATGCCAGAGCAGCTCCAAAAGTTGATCCAGCCTGGGAATGTCCTAATTTGACAAGCTTTACAGGAAAACAGCCCTGACAACTGCTGTGTGAGGATGCTGATATGCTGTGGTGCTAGCAGCTCTGCAGGCCTCAAGATCAGGGTGATGTGGAGATGAAGAAAGAGTAGCAATGTTCCTCTTTCAGGGACACAACTCTTCTGCTCCCTGCTTCTCTCTCAGCTCCTGCCCATTGCCAACAGTTCCAGCTTTATCTCCCCTCCATAAACTCTACACAGTCATCTCGGGGGACTTCTCTTCTCTGGCCTGATGTACGTGAGCTCCTGGAGCCCATCCTCAGGCCATCTTCTGTGCTTCAGACCCTTTGAGGTTGTTTGCACTGTGAGGCAGAGAAGAGGCTTTAAGATCAGGACATAAAGATGAGAAGAACTTACGTTTTTCTATCTCCACTGCCAGCTATTAGCTCAAAGTGTCCATGGCAGACATTGCTGGTAGGCAGAGCTGTGGTCTGCTTGTCCATCGCTTGTCTGGACCACATGAACCAAGTACCACTGAATTTCAGCTTGCCCATCACAGAGCTCAGGGGAACCTGAGGTTTGACTTACACACAGAACTGGAGGGTCTACACAAAGACCATCTGCGTGACGGGCTTCAACTCTGCAAGGAGTGGGAAACTGGACAAAGACTACTGGAGAAGTTTTAGATGATGGCTGTGTAACTGGTGCTTTCTGGGAGAAACCTGTGCATTTTCTCAAATTTCATCACAACTACCACATAAAAGGATTCACAGAAGTGTATGAATAAAGGGAAATGTCTGATGTGCAAGATGTCCAGCTTAATGCAGTAGATGTAGTTGTCTTCACATCTCTGTGAAGCAGAGGTACTAATGAAATTTCCATTGCCTGATCTACAGTCAGCTAGATCCCACAGATGAGTCTTCTCCATCTTATAGACAATATGAAACCAATATTTTTCCGTATTAAAGTTGCCAACACAGATATTATTTATAAAACTTAAATGAGAATACATCTGCACAAAATAACTGACACCGTGTTCCCCGCATGGCATATGTAGTCTCAAAATAAACATTGATTCTATATGTTAGCTGCTTCAACAGAGCGTCCAAGCAGCAGGAAATGCATGAAACATGGGGAAAGAATGGAGCGCTGCGGAGCTCGGCAGTGGGAGGTAACATTGAATTACTTGGAGAGCAGAGAAGGCGGCCCTGGGAGTTAAAATACACAGCAGGCAAAGAGATGAGAGAAGCCAAGAGAGCTGAAAAAAATGGCACAAGAGACGAGAGAGGCAGCTGGGGGAGTTAAAACATGCAGATGGAGAGATGGCTGAGAGAGAGGAAAGACCTGGATCCAAGTGGAAAAACGACGACCAGGAACTGGCCACTTAAAATAAACTTTCTGAATGCCGAGACAAAAATGAGGGAGCAGGTTTTCTACGAATCCAAAAACCACTGCTGGGAGAACGTAGCTTGCTCCTGGGGTGGTGCAACCCCCACACAACGGCAACAGCGGCACCCAAGTACAGCCGGACCAAAACAGGCAGGAGAACCGCCTTCCTCCTTCGCCACAATCCCAAGTGCACGTGACTTAGTAGAGCAACCAGACTGGGACTTCTGATTCCAGGTCTCCAGCCTTCAAATAATAAGCTGTCGCTCTTGTCTTTCTCATTTACAGACACTGTAAAAACTTCTATAAATAAATTGCTAATACATGCCTGGATATGACTCCCAATAAAAAGTCTAACTTAAAAAGTCTAAATTTAAAAAGTTAAACTTTTCACCAAATGCTCCTATTTTTTTTCCAAAATGACATTTCACCTCTGATTGTGTCCTTCATTTAAAAGATCTGTGAGTCAACACCTAGACTGCAAATCCCTCGGATATGGAAATGGATGCTTTCCAAGTCAGGTGGATGCTTTCACGTCCCACAGTGATACCACAACCTCTGTGTGGCCAAACTGCACCCCAGTCCCTATCCCTGTCGTTTCTCAGTCAGGTTTCCGGGAATCCAAAGATACATAAAGGAAAATAAAACAGTAGGCACAAAGCTCTAAGTAGAATTTAGGCAAAATCAGTGCCCATATATTTTATATCAGTTTCATTTAGGGGTGGTGAGAAGGAAAGTATTCTCTTGGAAACCTGAATTAGGTCTTTCAATGAGTTAAACTGATGACTTTTTGAAGAGAATCTCGCGTATGTCCACATTTGCTTGACAGATAAGCTTAGTTTCAGTAAGTCTTGCCCAGAGCACAGGTGCATTTAGTAAACCACATGGTATCAGTGCAGGAAGTGATGATGCCCAAGTGCAAAGCAAGTTTTGCTACTAGTTTTATTTAAGCTTGTGGATGTTTAGCAAGACCCATGATGGTCCTCAGTGTCTCCTGTTGCAGGTGATCATTCTTTGACACGGTTTCTACCAACTTTGAGCTTTGGCACATAAAGATTTCTGTCCATTCATGATAACTGGAACAGTAAGATCCAATGAATGACGGGGATAGAATAGTTTGTCCTCTTGGTGATCCTGCCTGGATGAGCTGATCACCAAGGTACAGTCAGACAGGAACATGTGGCTGCATTAAGCCAGCAGTAACACACACAGCCACTTCGGGGCAAAGCCTCAGTGCCACAGACAGACGAAGAGAAAGAGCTCTGTGGCAAGACTATCACAAATCTGCAGTATTTCTTAAGTGTCTGGCATGTGGACAGATGAAAACAGAAGTCCTTTAGACTGACAACAGCGCAGCAGTTTTGATGGGATTATAAAGGCTGGAATCGTGTGTCTGAATTTGAAGCAGAGAAGCTGTCAAGACACCAGGGTACAAAGAGAAGTGACAATCCCTCCTGCTGCATGTGACTTGGAGCAAGCCCTGCAGAAGGCATGGTCACTCCTGAGCAGGCCCCCAGTGGATCCTGCCGGTAGATCACAGGCTGGGGGACCGCAGGCTATGCTGATACATGTTGGTGACACAGGGTGTGAGAGCAGGAAAGGGGCTGCACTGGTACACTGTATCAGCACTGATACAGCCTGTATCGAGGAGAATGAAGTGAAAATCAAACGCTCCGCACAAAATTAGCACGACTGGAATCTACCCCCGTCCTTGCGGTCTCCAGCAGCCACCTCTGGCCAGTGGCTGGCAGCAAGTGTTACCAAGACTGTGCCCTGCTGCAGGGAGCCACCACAATCCTTTGCAAAACAGAAAAAAACAGCATGTCTGGGCCAGCAAGGGCTGAAAACACTTACTTCAGAGTTCCCAAAACAGAGTTTGTTGCCTTATTTCTCCCCACACACAGACCGTGGGAAGAACTGATACTGGTGTGAGCCTCTGAGTGCCATAGGGGTGCAGACAATATATATTTTTTAGAATTCGGATGCTAAAAATTAAACTCAAAACTTACAGAAGCAGACCCAACGTTTCCGTTAACAAGAGAAAATTGCCCAGGGGTGTTTCTACAAGGGCACACAAGGCTAACTAAAGCTACGGGTCAATCCCTAATCGTGCTAATTGCTATTTACTTTGTCAGCAGAGTGCTTTAGAGCAGCCATTATCAACAAATTTGTTTAAAGAGTGATTCCAGCTTGGCTGTCTGGACAAAGGCAGCAAGCCCTTTAGCACCCCCATCTTTCAATGCACTAATCATTCTCCAAACGCTGGCAAGGTGATCCCCACCCCAGCACAGGCCGTTCACACTGGATGAGCTTCTTGGATGGGACATTAGCTGGCAGCTCCTAAGGAGCCTGTAACGACCCAACAGCTGGGCTCCAAACATCTCTGAGCAGAAGAAAAAGTGCAGGCGTTGGAAAGCAAGGCTGGGAGAACATCTGATGGACAGAGAGGATGGAGGTCCTGTGATCATGAACAAAACACAGAAGGTGAATAGAGACTTATTTGCAATCTCCCACAATGTGAGATGAAGGAAGATGCTTGTTCAAAGATGAGATGAGTTTAAAACAAACCAAATGAAGTCTTTTTTCCCTGCTGTGCCTAATAATCTGGGGAACTCCAAGCCACAGGGATTTATTGCAGGAAAGTACAAGTGAGTTCAAACTGGGCATAAAACAAGCCCAGCAGTGGCCAAGGTGGCCTGGACGCAGCGCTTGGTCAGCTGAACACCAGCCGAGACCTTTACTCTGACCCCATGTGGCAGCTCGTGTTTGCTGCATGGCCTGAAAACTTACAAACACTTTTCCACTGAATTCAGAGAGTCTTGGCTCACACTGACCCTGCGCAATAGGGTTATGCCAACTGCTGGAGTCTCAGAACGATGATTTAAAATAACTGCATCAATATAACACTTTACCAGCTCACAAAAATGGCCAAAAATGCTGGAACATGAAAACTTGAATAAGCCAAAAAATGTCTTTGATGGACCAATGCTAAGAAATATCACTGAATAACGACCTACTGAGGATCTTTCCTTCCTTGCCCTTGAAAAGCTCCCCCCCTTCATAATACCCAGCACTTACTTTTCCAGTATGGACATAATGATTGGAGGTAGAACCAGTATAGGCATTGGCAGGACCACTCTAGTCAGGGCTGTTTCTAGCAGTGCCTGAAAAGGAAAAACAAACAAACAAACCCAAGACATTCAAAACAAATCTCAGGATGTACCTGTGCTGAGCAATTAACGCGTAGGCACAGAAATGGTTTGGCTGGCCTCTCTTGCGTTGCGTATGTGAACAAATGTATCAACACACATTTTCAACTTTGCTATCAGCCATTTGTATGGAACTGATTTTTGCTCTGTTGCTACAAACGATGGGCTGGAGCCCATGCTTGGTTATAAATCCAGAGGAATAAACACTGAGATGAATGTGGGGAATAGGGCTGTGCACCTAACAGCTTCCGTGACATTACTTTATGCAAGCAAAAGTGCTCAACCACCTTGTCATATTCCCACGCAAACATGTTGGTGCTGTCTGGCAGATGCTGCAAGGCAAAATATCTCAGGACGGGTTAAACAGCAGCCTCAACCCTTTCTCCCATAACTGAGTTTCAATTTCAGTGCAGTACCTTATTGTCTGATCCAAGACATGTTTCTGTATTTTAACCTGCAGTGGTTTACTGCAAAGCACCGTAACATGCAGGGCTCCCTTCCACAGGAGGAAGCCCAACTGCAGAGCTATGGTCATCCCTCTGGTGGTGCTTTCTCCCTGGCAAGATTCACCAGGAAGCATCAAACAGAACAGCTTGGCAGCATGATACATATAAATCCCCTGAGATGAGGCCTAAACATGATCATCAGTGCTCTAGGAAGGTGCATAAGCACCACTGTGTCTTCGTTTACCTCTTTTTACCACTTTTGGCAGCACCCGCCTGGGATGCCCCAAGCCCTGTGATCATGCGTGGGGCTTCGCCAGACTTAGGCAGAAGTTACCGTAGGTATGGGATGGGAATGCTGAAAATTACACATCCGACCGGGCTTGGGAGTACTCAATCCTTCCAAACTAGGAGGTTTCAGAGAGGCACAGAAGTGGATCTGCCAAATTTTACACTACAAAACCCAATACTGTGCTATTCAGAAAGAAGCATCAGGACAAGATGGCATTTGAGCAAAAGTCCTCAGAAGTCTGATGCTTAAACTCCACTTAAATCAGATCTTCATTTTTAATACTTATTTTCTATGTTGTCTGTCTTCCCCTAGACCATTAGGATGGAGAGGGGAAGCAGGGTCTTGAAGCCAGTAATGCTAAGTGAGGAAAACTGGCTCAAGCAACTATCTCTGAGCCCTTCAACAGATTGTTTTAAGCTCCCTGTTAAACATCAATATGGAGATATATTAGAGATCTCCCATTTCTTGCTGAAGACTGTAAATCTGTACATTAATTGCTGTCTACGAAGTGCCTTAAGAGCCTTGGACAGAAGGAGCGAGAGAAATGCCAAGCATTATATTATTAACTCCTCTGCCTGGGCGTGTACATGCTTTACATTTCAGATTAAAGCCCACTTGGAAACAACATGCCTCAGACAATCAGATGATGCTCAGAAGACAAGACTATGTAAGAAGGGAAGAAAAGGGAATAATTGCAAGCAGGTGGCAGAGAGTAGAAGGCTACAGGGGAAAACACACCAGGTGTTAGCACAAGGATAAAAACATCTAGCTACCCTTACGAAGCTTGGGCTGGCAGTTGTTAACGCAGTTTTGACACGGTACGGGTTAAAAAGCTACTCAGCTTGAAAATGAAGTCTTTCTCATTTAGAAAAAGGTGTAAGTTATTTTTGCTTCGTATTCAACATGAACTGCTTACAAGTTTCCACAAAGAAATCCTAAGGCTGTGAATGCATAAGGGTGGTACAGGATCTTCCTGATGTCAGTCTGCTCCCTTTCAAACCATTATGACCATCCACATGAGCTTGTGTCCACCAGCACACTCAGTTTTGTGGCTACCCTACTGCACGTGTGGCTACAAAGAGGCATTAAGTTTTGCAGCTTTATTCTTCATGCATGATAAGTACAGGTCATCTACTTCTAGCTCTTTCAAGTCATCAGTTCCTACAGCTGTTGGAGCTGTTGAGTCTGAAGGCCACTTACGTACATGCTCACGCAAGTGGTCACCAGGTACATCACAGGTACATACGTGTTTTGCCGCAATTCTGGAAGACCCAACAATGTTTCCGTTATTGTCCAGAACATCAATTCCTTCTTCCAGCTCTGTGTGCCTCATCAGGACAACATTGCAGATATTGGCACTAGCTGAGGATGAGAAAAGCATGATGATTAGCATCACAGCCCTGGTCAATACCAAATGGCAGGCTTCTGTTCTCCACGACATCCCTTCAGCTTTGCTTTCATCAGTCTGCCAAGAAGTTTCTGAAAGTCAAGGATTCACTCTTGTACTGAGACAGAGATGTGATTCTTGAGTGCAATAATAATAATTTCCTTTTATTTGCTTTGATCAGAAACATACTGACGCAAAGAAATACCAGCATTTCCAGGTGTTGGTGATCGTACGTGCTCCTAACTCCCATAGTGACTGTTCATTCTACACCCGACATTTCAATCTACCAAGTCAAAACAGGTCCTTGCAGTGGGCTACCAGCTGGGCTTGGCCAACCAGGCACTGCTGACTGACAGCTGCCTCATCTGATGTTAGATCCCACAGCTGGATTTAACTCCTCCTACTAAGCCAGCAGACAAACTCTTCTTAAATAATGAATTTTAGCAGGTGTGAAGGAAATACGCTGCTCAGTGATTTCACTGAGCTGTGAAGGACAGCTTAGGTCTGAGCTCTTAGGAGGGCAAAAATTTTCTTTGAATCAAATGAGACAAGGTTTGGTTGCTTTAATTGACACGTACCCTGTTAACAGTGGTCCTGCTTACTATTTGCCCTTGTCTTCCATGTTTTAGGGAGAAAATGGCTCTGTGGGCTTATTTTGTAGAGTTAGAGCTGTGTCTGTTTGCTTTAATAATATTTTTCCTAAGTGGGACAAAAGCCACGTGCACGGTGGTCAGGCTCACTTCAGGTGGTGTAAACCATCACCCGTGGCGTAACTCCACGAGGCGAGGGCAGCCCAGCTCAAACCTAGTGATGCTCAAAGGGGGGCATTTGCTGACACCCCATGCACCTCCTGATTCCCCCCAGTCCTGCCGTCTGTCATGCACGGGCTCTGATAACTCCCAACAGCTGATGCGATTCAGTCATCTGGCACAAAAAGGGGACGATTCCTCTGCTGGAGTGAGCTGACCTGCTCAGGGATGGCAGGAAGGACATCGCCACCTCTTTTGGTGCCATCGAGTTGGTTGCAGTCCCGAGAAATCACAAAAACCGCACTCAGAGCTGAGGTGGGGACAGGTCTGGTCCCCTTCCTGAAAAACCTCCCCTTGCCCAGCCTTCTGCATTGGGGCTTTTGTTGTCTTCTCAAAATCACCCCAAATCCTGCTCCTAGAGTGACATGTGGGGCTTGTGGTTCAGAAACATCCTGCCCAGGTGCAGCTCTCCTCTGGGGTCCCTGCAGAATTTACAAGTCCCTGCAGGGAATTCTTAAAATTTTCCAAAGAAAAGCTGCTAATTCCTACAAAAGTTTCGTTTTTGATAAACTGGCATTTTCCAGCAACCTCCTCCCCCCGCCCCGTTTTGTTTTTCCAACCAGAACTAATGCAAACCCACTGTTGCTGCAGTACCACTGCTTCCAAAAATGTGTTTCTGTACTGCTTGATGGGCTAATATTCACTAATTAATCTCAATTCATGTCATATAACAAATGTCTAATTTTTTGAGGGTGGTGGGTGGGTGAGCCCTGTATGAATGCAGCTCCCTGCAATCAAGGATGATTTGTGGTGACAAATGCTCCTTACACTCGAGAATAAGAGGAACATACACACACGCACACTCTGTCTCTCTCTTTAATATTCTAACTACTGGACCACTCTTCCCATCTATCAAACTATCTATGTTACCAACCCTTCAGCTCACTAAACCACGATAAAAAAGAAAACAAGCATTTCATTTAAAGCAAGTTTAGTCCCCTTTTCATTTCTTTTTTTTTTTTTTTAAACACTCCCGTGCCCCGTACTTCTGGCTTGCAGCCAAAACATGCCAGCAGCGACGCTCTGTGCTCCACAGGTGGATGCAGCAGCACGACTCTTGTGAGACTCATGGTGGGGCTTCCAGACCCGAAGCTCACAGGACACCTAGATGTGTCTCAGGGTTTTTGGATCCTACTAGGGCTTCATTGTCCAGATACCAAACTCAAAACCTGATTCCAGCAGGCTTGTTTGAGATGAACCCACGTTTCGTTTCAGTAAAACACTCAGAAAGCAGAAAATACTGCAGGTTATGGGTAAACTTTGGTTTTATGAAGGTGTCAAATACAAGGGGAAATGAGAAACATAAATATATGCGTAGCCAATTTGATTTTCAGAATTTGGAGAAAAAAATGTGGTAACATAGCCTAGAAACTAATTCTGTGAAAACACATAGTGA
Organism: Chauna torquata; assembly: GCA_013399475.1. Classification (NCBI taxonomy): domain Eukaryota; kingdom Metazoa; phylum Chordata; class Aves; order Anseriformes; family Anhimidae; genus Chauna; species Chauna torquata. The sequence goes on from VXAL01004753.1 coordinate 39,701, forward strand.
CATATTTGAAACTGGGTTCAGATACAAAAGCAACCCACCGCCCTAACTCTCTCTGTATATACTTCTAAACCAAGGTGTTCTCCACACACTAAATATGCCCATGTGCACAGCATAAGCAACACATTTCACAAATTTAACCCCAACTGCAAAACAAAGAAACAAACAAACAGAAAACCTCACAGAAACGTTTCCTGGGAGAAGAAAACTGCCCTCCTCTTCACTTCCCTTCCCTCCCATGGGCTGTAACTTCCTTTGCATCAGGCCTGGGATGCAACTTTGGGGGTTTTATTTTTGTGTTGTTTTTTAATATCCTTTTTTATGTCCTTTGGCACCTACATCTCTGAGAAAGGCTCAAGCCCCCTCTTGCTCAGCTCTGGGAACAGCTGGGATCCAGAACACAATGCCGCTACGCTCCTTCCCGGTGAACCCTCTGGATTTGCTCAGGCCCTCACTTTATTTGCAGTCACTTACCAACCCTGCTACATCAACACAGCACGTTAAACTAAGGGTTAGTCGCTTAGCCAGTGTTAACCAGCATATACCATTATCTAAAGAGTTGGCCTCCAGATGCAGATCAGTCATCATTCCAAGACGAGGGACATGGATACAATGAGCGTATCAGGGCTGGGTTCTTGCACATGGATAGACTTGAGGTAAATACGAGATTTCCTGACCAATTTGGCATCAAGTCTCCTGGTGAACTCAATATTAGCATCACTGTTCAAGGGTAGCTTTTGCTGTTAAAGAAGTCATTTTACAGAGAGCCTGTCCATTTTCTTTTACATGTTTGGTTGCACAAATGTTTTGAAATCAGTAGGGCTATCGACTTAACATTTGTAACTAAGGCAACTTCACTCAGGTGAGTAGTTCTGTTGATTTCACAACAGACTTGGAACTATTCTTGCCTGGACAAATACAAGAGCTCTTGAATTGCGTTGAGCATGGGCTTTTGGTGGCCTCACTTATATTTTGAGAATAGAATTTCGTTCCATCCTTTTGTGTCTGAAACCTGATAACATGGATATCCATAAGGCATGCTAGAGCTAACTGTGGTGCCGAGACGACGTGCTGGGGTGGCCGACATCAAGCATGAAGCACTGGCACCCAGCAGGAATCCCTTTCGTGCCAAACCAGCCACTGGCACATGCAGAGCTTTGGCCACTTCCATGAGCCGTCCCACTTGGAGTTTTGTTAATGTCCTGCAGGCAGCATTTCTGCAGATGGGCTTCAGTTTGTTGGGTGAAGACAATGGTTACATGGCCCAGAGGAGACAGACACACCAAAGAGCATCTCAGCCCAGGCCAGTGGGATGGGGAGAGGGAGGCAAGGCAGGGTGAGGAGAAACTGCTTAATCCAGCACTTGGTGGTGGAGCAAGAGGCTAACACCAGCTTCTGGCTTTTCATGTAGAAAATGTTAAATCCTGCCCCTGTGATGACAGCTGGCAGTTCAGAAGCAACGGGAAGGCGCATCTTAATCGAACAGTTTGTCCAGGTCTGCAAACCAGTAACTTGCAGCTTTCAAAGTCACAGAACAGCAATTAGTAGGAGGATTCCTGATATCCTGGCACATACTGAAGCATGACAGCACACAAATAAAAGAAGAACTAGAGAATTAATTACAGGCTAAACAAATTAATTATGGGCCCTCAGTCAATGCTGACACAGGCGTAACCTCCTGCTCCTGACACCTTGGGACACAAATAGAGGAGCCCGGCGGCAAAGGCTTCCCGCGTGCATCTCTGACTCAAATCCAGCCTCCAAGCTGCCTCTCGGGGCTTGTGCTCACCTCTGGTGCCCTCCTGGTTACAAAAAGCAAAAGGAAGCTGAAAACCTCTAAAAATATGCTCCAGGAAAACAACCACAACATCCACGGATGCCCCATGTAAAAGCTGAGTGCTCAGAAACATGACTGAGCGCAAACTGCAGACCACAATCCCCATTACCCCTGCTCCGCACGAAGGGCAAGCAGCTGGTTTTCTGCCAGAAAAAGAGAAAAAAAGCCCCAACAACATGGGAACTGCAGGCAGAAGGGTCAGAGCAACAGGCTCTCTGTAAAAAAGGAGCAGAAAGACCAGAGGAAGAGACTCGGTCACACTTGGGAGAAGCTCTGAGAACACAGCCCTTGGACTGCAAAGGAAAAAGCTTAAAGGAAAGCTTTGGATTAATGAGTTTGAAAAGCGACCAGCACCAGTGAGAAAAACCCTTTGTTAACTGATTTCCTCCATGCTTGGACAAAAATCTCTTTGCACTGTTTTTATAAAAAACAAAAAAACAAAAAACCACAAGCTTATATAAAAAATTACCCTGACGCCACTGAAGATTTCTTCACAGCTAAAATAACTCATAATTTGCTGAATGTTGCAATCACCGGATTTAGTAAAGCCCGAGTCCAGCATGTGCCCTCCTTCCCCGAACACTGAGCAGTTTGCTGACAAACCATGGAACAGTTTATTTTGTGCCCTAACAAGCCAGCAGCGGTCTTAATTCTCCACGCACATTGGTCTTTTCTTCAATTAATGGCTCTTAGAAATCTGTGCATTCAGAGCAGGAGCATTTCACTCCATTTTTATTGTAAAAAAAAAGCCCATGCTCATTATTTCAGCTGCCTGAGAGTGGAAAGCGCAGCCGGACAAGGCTTTGCAAGCTGCTGCACTGTCCCTGGAAGCAGCTTGGCAAAGTTTTCCTGCGGACCCGTGGCTCGGCAGCATCCCTGCCGCTGCGCAAGCGGCATCCGTCCCCACGGGGCCCCGCTGCTCATGGCACCACGGCCGGGGCACGGCAGAAATGCAGGAGCCAGGTACATGTTTCAGCGGCTTTTATCCACCGTTAGGTGTACGGCAAGCTGAATATAGAGAAAAGGTGTGATTTCTTACCGACAGCAGGGAATGGCACAAACCTCTGGATCAAGAGACGAGTGGCGGGGGTAAACTTGTTCGCTCTCTGAACCAGAACATTAAGGCCCACCTTTGAACAGACAAAAAAAAAAAAGAGAAACAGCAACATTTAGCTAGGAGGCACAGGACAGATGCCACAGCTTGCAGACAGCAGCAGCACCCTTCACAGTGACAGATTGGGGTCCCTCTCCATTCTCCTTCTGAGAACTAAATCCCTGGTGCTGCAGCCTTTTGCTGTGTTGGGTTCAACCACTGATGGAATTTAAGCCATTTCCAGCCAAAAGACAGGCTAGGAACCACTGCAACGCCCTTATGGAAATGCCCCTCACTGCATTTTTACCCAGTTCACTGGCAATTTCCCAGCCGGTCCTTGCTGGCTTTCCCATCTAGCACAAAATCGCCGGGGCTGGGAGTCCTCACCCCACAAAAGCCGAACATCAGTGGTAGTGGTTGCTCCAACGCAACTCATCCCTCCTCCTCCCGGGGCCGTGCAAAGCACACCGCCCCGCTCCAGCGCAAACATTTGGGCTATTAAAGAGCTATTAATAGAAGCAAGAGATCGTAGGCAGCTTATTGTAACCGCAGATCTTTTTCTGTTGCTTCCTCCAGCACTTGAATAATGCAGATCTCTCCAGTTTTGCAGGGATCTAAGTCACGCTGTATGTGAATACAAACAGCACGGAGACTCCCTGCTTTCTGAGCCGTGTGGTTAGATATTAGTGATGGTTGGAGAACTTCCATCAAAATTTGTTTCGATCAGAAATGGGGTTATTAACTAAAACAACCTATTTGCAAGGAATGGCTTCTGCCTTCAATTTATTTCCCCTCACAATATTTTCTCTTTCTCATCCGAAAAACAAACACGTAAACAGAACCCAACAGCCCCCAACTGGGAATTTTCGGCCGAAAATGGAAGTTGTTAACAGTGCCCGGCCAAAATGTTTTCAGCCAAAAATTCAGCAAAATTCAAAAAAAAAAAAATTCAGCCAAAGCCAAAAACCTGCCAGCAAATAGTGATTTGGGGGCTTTTAAAAAAAAAAAAAAAAGGCAGGCAAAGCATGGGAGAACATATTTTGCAAGCTGCTACATTATACATGCATCCGCAGCGCATCTCGTCTCTTTGTAGGCTGCGAGGAAGATGTGGAGAAGCGCAACTGCTGGGCAAGCCCAGCATAAGCACAGTTCTGGTTTTCGACACCCATGGAGCATTTCCAGAGCCCCACGAGGCCTTCGCCAGGACCCCAAAAGGAACCCTGCCTCCTGTCCTCGGCCACGTTGGCTGATCCCAAAAGAGCCATGGCGTTTATTCTTGTTCTAGGCATGAATGAGGGTTTCGTCTCCATCTTCTTCCCACTCAAAAATGACCGAATGCTATTTTCTTACATTTTCCAAGTACTGGGATCTGCAGAATCTGAACGCTTCCAGACACCAGTCTGAAAAGTGTGCCTCTAAAAGTAAAGCTACACCAGTTCTCAGCTGGCTTCGCCAGTGCTGCCCCATGGATTCGAGTATTTATAGCCTGGAGACAGTTAATCTGTGTAGATCACAAATTTTGTTGGGTTTCCAGCCTCTGCTTGTAGGTTTGATGGAAGGATTTGAACGTGAAGTGGAGGAGCAGCAGCTCTGGAAACAGAAAAGATGCAGCCGAGCCTGGGAGCGACACTGCTGTGAGGCTGGTGGTAATAAAAGCATTTTACTTTCAGATTCAATTTGGTGCTGCAGATGAACTCGCTCCTCCATTTACAGCATCCACCCCGCTGTGAATATGAAATTAAATGTTGCTACAGATTTAAACCCAATCTTCCATATTCCCATCACAAGGACTAGATTTAGGAAACTAATGAGGGTTTGTTTTTTACAGTTTTGAAATGACTTTAGCTGATCTGTGAACTCTTTCCCGCAGGTCACGAAGCGGGATGGCAGCAAGCAGGCAGGAGAGCGTCCAGCCCCGAGCCGGTGCTCCTCAGTCCCAGACCTCCACCAGCAAAAGGGCCACCGGCAAGGAGAGCTAATGGGTTTAACTCCTAGGGGCTGGCCAAAAAACACTGACTGTGGAGTCAAATTCATCACTGGAGCTAAGAAAACAACCGCAGGAGTATTATTATCGTCACCCTGCCTACAGTCTGAGTCACAGATCTGGGATCTACAACGCTGGTGCTGTGCAAACACGTAACAGAGTCAGGTGGGATTCATCAGAGCAAATGTGGTACCTCCAGATGGGCTCACTTTGCAGCCCAGCCCAGAGAAATGTGCCTTTTTAAGGGTGTTTACTCTCCTCCCAAGATAGACATTTACGTGTGCTCACATGAAACACCCCCAGTGGTGCCCATTCAGCTCTGCTGTCTACAAAAGGAGCCCAGGGGCTGAGCTCGGATGAAGATATCCGTGCTGGTGATGTCTAAACTCTGGCAAGATGAGTGCTCCTCCTTGCAGCTGGGAGCTCTGACCATGGATTTTAGATACTGGTTTCCCTGCAGAACTGGTTCAGGATATTCCCATGCTGCAACCCAGACTGGGGGGACAGATCCAGCTATTATAAATTGCATATTTTTTGAGGTTTCCTTCTACAGAGCCTTTCCTTGATTTGGTTGATGGAGCATCCCGACAAGCTGGAGGAAGCTGGGTTTTAGAGCACGATTGCTGCTGAAGTCCTGCACCACGAAACCAGGGCTGCATGCTGTTGGTGTGGGAGTCTCTGGAGTCGAGTGTATGATAATCAAGCAAGATTTCCCTTTCCTTTTCTTTTCCTTCCTGCCCTAAAAAGTTCTGACTACATGCCCACTAAGACATGAATTTAAAAAGCATGGAAAGCACAAGACAAAAAAAAATCCCTTTTTTTATTTTGAAAAATTAAACTAAAATAAACTTTTTTTTTTCCTTTATGACTATTAATATTTTTGGAGCCTGAGGAATGGCTTTTGAGTGCCTGAGGCTGGCAACTACTGAGTCACAATCCTCCTGCTCTTAAACCAGTTCCAGAGTGGTAAATACATCAGCAGTTCACTTGCAAAGAAGTCATACTTCACTTAATTTTGACAGTGAGTTTTTATAAAATAGAAGGAGGCCAGCAAACAAAGTGGATGCCGCTGAGCGGCTCTCTGCGCCTCACTAACCACGTTGGTTAGGTGTCCACTGATTACAGGGATTCAGCTTCCCAGGTTTCAGCAGCATTTGGGCAAAACTGAAGTCCCATGCACTGAAGTACTCCTACCACAGTATGAGCTGCTCCAGGTGACTTACAGAGTCAATTTGGAAGGAGGGAAAGGCTTAAAGAAGCTTATCCTTCAGCCCCAAAATCGCCAGATTGCTGAATTAAAACACCACAGCACTAATTGGATCTGATGAGCCCCATCCAGCTGAACTAAAGAAAAGAGCATTAGGAGAAGGAAGGAAAAAAATCATTCATTAGGGCTGAGAGGTGAAGATGGAGGCAGAGAGATGGGAAACTGGGCCGTTTACCAACTGGAGCTTTACCAAGCCAAGGAGAACAGAATGGAGGAGCACAGGGAAGGGAAAGCAATAACGAACCTAGTGGAGAAAGAACTTGGAGAGGAGCAAGAGTAAGGCAAGGAGGTAACGTCGGTCAGACCCAAAATGATGGCAGAAGGGATAACAGCAGCAGCCCCACAGCTGGATGCTTCAACAGAAGAAAATGGCACCGTTTGGAGAAAGAGGTGAGAATGCAGGAGAGGTATGAGCAGAAGAGAGGATTAACAGTGATAATGAGACAAACTGGACTTGACAGATGATGGGGACCAAAGAGGAGGATGGCAGGTCCCATGCCCAAGACCAGAATTTGGTTTAACATGGAGTTTTCCATGCGTCCGGATCCTGTTCAGTAGCAAACAACACAGCTGAGCATCAGGAGGCCAGAGTGAGGCAGGAGGAAAAGGTATGGAGGAAAACAAGATTGCAGGAAACAAGGACACACCAGCGAAACAACGGAGAAGATGCATGCAAGGCTCGAGGCCGTGCCTTGGGGGAGCGGCTACTGCAGCTCCAGCAACTTATGGGCTCCACGCAGGAACTGCTGGGGTTCCAGTCTGAGGGACCATACAAATCTCTTCTGGACCTCATAGCTGTGAATCATGACGGGAGGTGCAGCAACGGGAGCTTTTGAGCACAGGTATCCAGACTGCAGAGCTGCGCACCGCTTCATTTTTAAAAGTTTAAGCAGCAAATCAAAGCTTATCACCCACACCCCCAATCTACTGCAATCACCCTCCCAATTCCCCATATCCCAATTCCCCATAAGGTTCATCTCCAAGGAGGCCCCCGGCCCCGCTGCCCTCCCTCTCGTCCCTCGCCCAACTTTGCACCGAGACTTCCTCCGGCCCCGCGCGTTCCTTGCAGCAGGGAGCGGCAGCTAGCTCCCGGGGCAGTGGGTGGCTCACAACCTGATTACGGGCATCACACCACATTCGCAGGCTGTCAATGCAGCCGCTCCACATGGCTCACAAACAATTATCGGGAAGAGGGAGCTGGGATTAGAAAAATCCACAGGGGCACCTTCACCTAGAGAGGAGAGCGAAAAATGGTGTCTGTGTGTGTGCGAGTTCAGCGTGCGATGGGATGGAGCAAGAGCAAGCGGCCAGCTACGGCGACGGTGCGAGAGGGAGAGGGAGAGGGGAGAAGCTCTGGACCTCTAAGCGAGAGCACGCAGTTCCAGCCAGTGATGCACAGGGGAGACTGAAAACCCACTCAGTCCAACAGGTGCTCCTGTCCTCCCTGAATTTGGAGAAAAAGTTAAGATCCTGTTTTTTTCTGCTCATGAATTTTCTAAGTGTAATGAGCCAGCCCAACTCTAATTTATCTCACTACTGTCTTAGATTCTCCTTCTAGCTTTGGTTAAATTCCCTGTCCTCAAGCATCATATAGCTTTTTTTTTTTTTTTAAAACGACAGAGCTGCAGTATATATATGTAATTTTTATTATTCTCGCTCCCTGGTGTCAGAAGATTTTTAAACCTGCATATTGGAGCAAACACATGCCCTGTGAATGGCATCAGCTATACAGTTCACTGAGCTGTGGGAGTCGGGACTGCAAGGCCAGCTATTGCCAAAAGCTGACTGTGACACAACCATCACAATGCTAATATTATTTTACAGCTATAATCTTAGGCTTGAACAGTCTTCACCTCTCAGCTTCCTCAGGATATGGTAAATTAAGATCTTTCTGCTGAAATCCTACGTGGCTGTGAGAACGTCTTAGGTTGTAAGGGATGTTTCCAAGACAAAGCACATTTTGATTCTGCAAGATGCTGAGGGTTTTTTTGGGGGGTGGGGGGAACAGCTTGGTTTGCAAATATCATTTTTGCAATGTCCATTTGTCTTGAAGCAAACTCTGCTTTAATCTGATCTCTCAGACACACACTGGGCTTTGCTGATTAGATCCCTGTACCTTTTGTTTTGTTTTTACAGCTAAATATAAACTTAGCAGTTCTACATTTTGTGTAACCTCTGCACTTGACCAGTTCTGACTGCAGCTGAGATTCCTGCATGAACTATAATCTGCGAACTCAATGGAAATAAAATAAAAAATCTCCAGGACAAACTACCATGTTTCAAGAAATCAGAAGCAAAGCAGAAATCCTACAGTAACTGTGAGAGTCCCCAAGAAGCCACATTTCCAGGAGTGACAAAAGCTCTGCAGAGCTCATTGCGCACAGCAGCTCCATAGATTCACCAGCTCCGGTTTTCCCGACGTGCAAATTTAGATGTGCAGCCTGGACAGACGGCAGGGCATCCTCACGCAGACACCTCTCTGCAGAAAGCTGCTCTGGTTTCCTTCCCAACAAGCGAGTTGTATTTTCTTGAAAATAACACCACCAAGGTTTCTGTAGAGGAGAAAGTTGCCCCCGGATGACCTACAAGACATCTGCAGGGAGAGGAGTGATTCCTTGCTGCAAGAGTGGGAATTTGAGTCCTGGAACACCTGGGCTTGGGTCCCTGTGCTGAAGCCCTTCCTACACCAGTCCCGACACCAGGTCACTTGGCTCTGTCTTTGCTTCCCAGCCATGAGGTGGAGCTGACAGCCAAGCCCAACCTCCTGGGTGCACCCCAGGAAGAGTCACGCCAAAGATTTGCAGGGGATCCCACACAACATGCTAGAGGATACTGCAGGGTACAAGCCACTCCGTAGCAAAAGCTCCGCCCTGTGCTTCTGTCTACATCTAATTTCACTTAACTTCAGCAGATTGTTGCCGGATTCTTCTCTGAATGCCCGTTTGGACCCACGGAGGCACCAGCCTCCAGTGGGCAGGTAGGCAGGAGTGGCTGGAAGGACTGACCTCCACCTTGGCTCAGCTGCTTGCAACCTCAGGTTCACCTAAGCCATCATTTTTTTTTGCCAAAAGCCAAGCAGCACTCACACATTCCTTTCCTGCAGGGACGAGAGGGGTGACAAGCAGCCGGAGGGACACAACATCTTCAACTGCTGCAGCTGTCGGCTGGATGGAAAGGGTGTCCAAACCCACAAGCCAAGATCATGAGGATCAGGTGTCCTAACACTGATCCGTACAAAGACCTAAACTACCAGTATTGCTTTTTTTTTCCTTGTATTTTTCCAAGGGCAAAAAGTATCACAGGATACCTCAGCAAGCCAGGTCAGGTCATTAAAACCTTCAGCTTAGTCTGTTTTTGCACTCATGTTCAAGTTGAATTCCATCTACTCGTACAGTTCCTTATCGCACACCACACAACGAAACAGAGCACCACTGACACGTTGGCACAGGTTCCCCACCTCCACTGGCTTGTCCACGGTCAGCATTTAGGGGCAGGAAGCAAGGTGGCCTCTGTAAATCAGGACTTTTAAGAGTACAGTGAAAACACCTGGATCTGCCCATGAAGAGGCGCGTTGAACACCCGCCTGCGCGCCCTGACTGGCAGGGACTCCAAGGCGAGCAGTCCCCAGGCACCCAGGTTATTCACAGCAGCGATCCCCTGACTTTCTTAGCCCGAGGTTAGCCAGTACGGTAAGCCAAGAGGAAACATTCAAGCCCTGGGCAGGTACGCTTTAACTACACAGAGCAGCACCAAACACACAGCCTGGCTGGCAGCCGTGGTTACGTGACACTGCAACTCCGTCTTCTACACCAACGAAGACAAAACACCTACTTTTGTTCAGAACCTAGCTGAGGTTGCTAAGCGAGAACAACGCATTTATTTATCTCTGTAACAACAGGACCTGAGCCCACAAGCAAACAATCCCAAACGTCCACTTCATAAAAGCCATCTTTGATGCTACAAAAGCTGGTATATATGAAGGAGGGAGCCTGGCCACTCTTGTGATGGGGGCAACCCCCCTGCCCCTCCATCCCAGAGGTGCCTGACCTCACACACGTGCTTTCGTTTCCCCTTTCACTGGGGGAGAACCAAACCCCTACTTCCAGGGGGAATCTCAGTGCTGCCATACCCACGCAGTCACAATAGATGTTTCCTGGTAAAGCTTAGCACACCTCTATACATAAAATACACTCGGCCTGCCTGCCAGGCTTACGGGGTCTAATTATGGCCCATCCTGTCAACAGGAGAGGACAACGCCAGCGATACCGATGTACATGGTACCTCCAGGGAACTTGGAGTGGACAACAGATGGACAGTGAGCTAACGACCTGGGCAACAAGCTGAGCAACAACACCCTGCTTACTGGGGAACATCAGAAACATGGCCAAACGATACTGGAAGAACAGGGAAACCCCTTGGATAATCCGCACAGGGTCTCCAGTATCAGAAGGAGCAGGTTTTGGAGCTGGTCTTGGCAGAACCTGAGGCTGCAGCCACTGAAGTTAAAAACCTGATGCATAAAGCTCTGCTCTAAAGACCATGGAAAGCAGCGTAGATGACACTGCTGCCGTGAGATGCTTCACGGAGGCGTACTGAGAAACCCAGCAATTCACCACCACGGTCTCCGGTGGTCTCCAACCTGCAGGTCTCACCACCAGAGACAATCCAGCAACCAGAGCACCTGCTCACAGCTCTTGTCCCATCTGCTTTAATTGGCATGCATTTAACTGCAGCTGCAGGATTCACTTCTGACCTCAAACTGAAGTTACAGTTTAAGGCCATAATACCAAACAGCTGAGTCAGACGTAAAAAGGATCAGCAGTACAAGAGCAAATCAAGTTTGGATCAGACATTAAGAAACCTACTTATAAAATATGCAAAAAAAAGTTATTAACAGCATTAATAATAAAGTTGGTTTTGATCAGGTATCCTTTTTAACCTTTTAAAAGCTTGACAAAATTAGCAAAGATGGAGTGTGTGTCTGTCTGTCTGCTGGAGGGATTTTCTGTATAATCACAAACCCTCTGATTAGTCTAGCTCTTTGTGCTAGAATATTTGGGGAAAAAAAATTTAAAATACTCTTGGTCTTTCTCAATTCTTATCCCTACTCTCTGCCTTTGTTTGCCTTCCTCAGGAAAACCAGCTGGTATTAATTGTGCATCATGAACAGCAGCCAGATATCAGAAAACAAGGCCTAATCACAGGAATCCACTCAGTTGTTAAAAAAAAAAAAACAAAAAACAATTACCACTCCATGTTCGGAAAAGCAGTAAAATGGAGCAACTAAAATAAAAGGCAGGAGGGAGGCTTGTGTATGAAGAACACGATAAAAATAAACTAAAATCACAGGAGGAGGAACATAGATCTAGGTTACCTAATGGCAATCAGAAATAACTAAATATACTGTATCCCGAAAGCTGAGACGCTGGGGAGCGGTGAGGGTCGTCCGCAGAGGCGGTGCCTTCAGAAACCAGTGTGGAGGTGCCATGTGTGAAGAGCAAGGAAGTCACAGGTGGAGGAGATCCGTTACATCGGCTGTTCCACCTCTTTTCCCACAGCCAATGTTAAGGTTATTCCTTCTGATGTCTTCTCTAGCCTCATTTCAAGAGATTTCTTCTCCAGTACAGTATTCAGGTGAAGCAATAAAATTCTGGCATAGCTTTCCTTACTTGAAGCTAAACTGTGAATTGGGCTGGGCTAGGAGTAGGTGGGGGAAAAAAGGAATATTGAATGAAAAAAGAAATACTGAAAAGGAATATTAAAAAAAGAATGTTAAGTCCTCTAAAAACTTATCCTGAGGGACTGCAAATCAGGGGACCCAGATCTAGAACCAGATCTGGGCTGCTTCTCTGTGACAGCAATCCCTCTCTCTCAAAAATGGGAAAATAATAAGGCTATTTGCAAAGATTTGCTGAGACTTCTAGTTTAATTGCAAGAAGCATAAAGCCAAAATCTGCTCTTCCATCCACGTGAGAAAGCAGTTTGTTTGTCCCTCTCTTTAGATGAAGCCACAGAGGGTTAAGACGATGGGAAGCACAATCACAACTCGACTGATCTGTCACTTCACCAGCCTTTTCCCTGCATCGCTTGCCAACTGCAAACATGGAAGGGGCTCGCTTTAATTAATACCAGGTCTCAGCAGACCACTGGAGGCAGTGGCACTTGTTTTCAGGTCATCTGGTCCTAATAGGCTCACACTGAGAGGTGATTTGTTGCTAACTGACAGCAGAGATCAGTTAATGAGGGCTGAGGCCTTAGAATCCAACGTAATGAAACTTGAAGCTATTGCTAAATTATTTGTCATCGTCATTTAAAAAAAGAAAACTGCTTGAGGAGATGCTGGTTATTAATCCTGGTATTTACAACATAAAAATCACTCCCTGCCTGCAGGATTTTCTCTAGGCTGCTCTGCATGGTGAATCAAGCATGCAATAAGGGACCCGCAGGGCTCTTCTGCAGCAGCTCATGCATCGCTCATGTCCCTAACGGCTCGTCTGCACAGGGACATCAGCATGCACAGAATTCACCTGATTTTTGCAAGAGTCCAGTATGAGCACACCCAAAGTGCCATAGCTTACTCCACGCCAAACAGACCTCCGTCAAACATCAGGAAGGAGGAAGCATCCATGAAAACTGGTGCCTTTCCCCGCTCCACAGCTACACCAGCAGATGTAAGGAGAGCTGCTGCCTCCCCGAAACAATACTCTGCCCCTCAGAGCTACAGAACAACTGCTATGCCATTGCGCACAATACTCTTTGCACGCACCAAGGGTATCACCGTGGAAGTCCAGCCCGGGGTGGCCACCGTGGCATGGTGCCTACCATCAGCAGACTGGCGAGCCACCCACATGCCACCAGTGGTGACAGCCACCCTGCAGTTACTGCAGGTCACTGCTGGCTTGCGGCAACTTTTTACCTCCAGGTCTTGGTTTTCACACTGTTCCAGAGAATGAGTGTTTGTCCCACCACCACCGGTGCTCCCATGAAAGCCCTTCTGTACTTTGAACCAGTCTTTCTGCTTCAGCTCCTTTGCAGTCAGCACAGGAGGAACCAGAGATTTTAGAAACCTGCATCAGCTGTCCCACCATGGGCATCTCTGCTCGCAGCCCAAGCCATTTCCTTACCAAAGCCTGTCAGCTCCTCAGGGTCACAAAACTGCCAACATCACTTCTCCGTGTCTCCTGCCCTCTATCTGCTCCTGTTGCCAAAATGGAGAGGATCATTAATGCCAACAAGGTGGAATCATCAGCTATCATCCCTTTGCTGCAGCTGTGCTTGCTGGTGGTTGGAAGGTAGGTTGTGAGCAGCAGCAGCAGCAGCATATCAAGCTGGAGTGCTTCACCTTACTGAACTCACAAGGTGGGAAAAATTCTGAACTCAGGACCAGAAAGGATAGCCAAGCTCTCCTATGCTATACCGGGAAACAGTTCACAGAGAACTGCTGCTAACCAAAGCGCTGAGGATGCTGGAGTGGGGACTTGGATGTCCTAGTATTTCAGCTGCAAAAGCATGGAGCTGGTCTGGACACATCTACATAAGGTTATGAAGTGTGGGAGCTCACAGCAACACGAGGCTCGTCGACGTGCACAGGTCTGGGTCAATTCTAATAGAGGAGCAGTGCGGCAGCCAGTGAGCAAGCCATGCCAGCACTATGGAAAACTATCAAGCAGAAGTGTGTACAGGAAAGCTCCTGCCTCCATAATTCTGCTAACGATCCCCAGACTGCTCTAGAGAAGAACAAGGGGTAATGGCTTTAAATTAGAAGAGGATAGACTTAGATTAGATGTTAGGAAGAAATTAGAAGATGTTCGCAGGAAGAACGACCGGAGAGAGGAAAAAGTTTTGGCAACAGTAAAAAAAAAACAAAAACCTGCCATGGGATCTTTAATGTTCCAGCAGGAAACGTACAACCATATGTTTCAGGGGCTTATTTGAAAACCCATCAGAAGAAATAACTTGCTTAAGTTGCTCCTGAAAATGTACCTGCCTCCTTGGGAATTAGCTGATGCTGCTAAAGATGTGAACTTGTGCTCCTGAAGCATTACACCATGATTCTGACAATTATACCACCAGACCATGATTTTAGCAATGTTATCATTTAAAAGCTCCTCTATTGCAGATTACTTTAACTGTGACTTGAACACTAGTTCCAGCTTGAATGCTGCCCACAGGTAAACGACATCACTTGGAGCACTGCCGTTCTTTGAATTCAAGGTGCCGAGCCACCAGTGGACTATCTCCAAAAGCCTTACTCTGTTCAGCACGTCAGCTATCACACTGCCACTCTGCAGCCTCCGGGTCACTCAGTCTGGCATTTTAACTTGGACTAGGCTAATTCACCAGAAGTTAATGCACATGTGGATAATTTGAGTCATCCAGAAGTAAAGCCACAGTGCAGAGACCCACGCAGAGCACAGCGCAGGACATGCTGGAAGCAACCAGTGGTAGAAGTCTCCTTCTGTTGAAAAGTTTGGGCATGCACAACTCATGGTTAAAATATTTTCTTGTTATTTAGACTGAATTATGTCACTTAAAATATAAACATGCTTGGCAATTCAAAGAAACATCTCAAAAGCACTGCAGTACTACTGTAAGAGAGCAATTACTTAGTAGTGAAATATACAGATATAAAGCGTTACCCACTGCTATTGAGACAGCACTTATGACAGCTCCCAAGTAGCCCTGGATGAACTTGGACGTCGGAGAAGGCTTTGGAAAGAAAAACAAAACATATTTTCAATAAACAAACTTCTCGTTATTAAAATACAACCAAGCTTTCTAGTTTGGGGTATTTTTTTTTTTGTATTTGTTTTAAACCAGAGACAGGTTTAATTTTGTCATATTGTTCTGTGACACATGGTCTGCCATCCAGCAGCAGCAAAAACAAGGAAAATTGTAACCTCATGAACAAGGTTAAAGGGAATGGAAAATTAATTGGCATCAGAAAATTACAATAAGAGCAGCTAAAAGAAGTACGTGAATGAAATTCATCAAATGGTAAAAAAAAAATAAAAAATTAGCATTCTTATACACTAGCGGTGAACCCCAAACTCTCCACATCAAATATTTGTCTTTGAAATGTTATCTCAGTGAGTTGGATGGTTTCCATTTCAGCTTCCAGTCTTGAGCTCTCACACCCCAGCAAGAGAAGAACCAACAAGTAACGGGAAGAGAGCAGGAACACCACCACCACGTCCATGGCACCATTCATGGGAGCACTGCTGGGAGCACGTAGAAAGTCCTTATGACACGGAAGCATGATCATGGCCTTCTTTTGCTATCCAAACACCCAAAGAGACATCTTGCTTTGTGCTCTTTTACATATCTATTTAAACAATTTCATAGCCGTTAAACCATATACTGGTTCAGCGCAAAGGCATTGAGCATCGCTCATGAGCCTCAAGTGCTTTCGAGATCCTCCTGCCATTTACAGCCGAAGTTTAAAATGGAAGTCTATACAGGAGAATGGGCAATCTATAAATTCATCACAGTGCCTACTCCGCAGTTTCTATTAACAGCGAAGAGACAAGACTTATGTTTCCGTGTCAAAACAGACCTAACGCACAGCACATGCTGCATATGTTGGGTCTCCTCACCTTTGTCGCGTTGCGGTTTGCATAGTTGACGCACGCATTGTGGCTCTGATTCAACCACTAAAGAGGAAACAAAAAGAGAGAGAGACATAAATATAACTACAAAAATAAGATCTATGAACACGGGAGTGCCATCTCCATTTGGACCTGCTCGTGACTTGCCACATCTTTTCAAAGGCTTGTGCATACACGAATTCTGATCTGATGCCCTTCAAAGTGAGATAGAAATACCTACGCACACAGTTTTCACCAGCTCCACATCCACACGTAAGCACATGCACAAGCACTGGTTCATGAAACTAAACAACTAGGTCTAAAAACAAATTTTGAGATCATGGTACAAAGCAATTTAAAAGCTAAAATGTATAATGTTCACCTAAAACCTTGTACGGTGTCAGTGTGGGGTTATGCTTGGTAACGATGTTCACATGAAACCCGTCCAGAAAATAGTGAAGGGAAGCATGGATGCTCTCTGTCTCAGCAGTTTGACATTTGTGATATTACCGAAGTGAGAAAGAATAGGAAATTCAAGGAAGGACCTCTGAAATACCACTCCATTTTGGGGCTATCTGGTTTGATACCAGGTCCAGCAGGCTACGACCTGGAACAGCTGAGACTCACTCATAGAACCGCAGCGGCTCAGGCAGACTAGTCACCGACTTGCCTGCTACGACCTCCCTCTCGAGTGGGCTCGTTTCAAGTTTGTGTTTGAAAAATTCTATCTAGTTTTAAAAGGATTTTCTGCCTCTTTTAAAGCTGAAAGCTTTCCCTGACTACATTTAGACCAGCTATGCCGAGACGGTGGCAATAGGAGCTCCCAATTCAAGCCATTTACAAGACACCTTGCCCTAGCTAACTCTAGATAGCCGATCTGTCCAAAGTCAACTCCTCCCATCTTCAAAGTCTAAAACCAGGGAAGGCGAATTGCCTTCCAGAAGCATGAACTTATAGCTAAATAAACCAAATCATAAGTTACTGGGATGCACCTATATATTCTCAGTTGTGCAGTCTTTGTAACATACTAGGCAGATCTTACCCCACTTCGACATTTCTTAGCCGCATAATTCTCTACCATCACTTACACTGTAGATAAGAGAGACATTTGCAACTACAAATAAGTCTGATAATAACTTGGTTTTTGTTGTTGTTGTTGTTTTTTTTTTCATTTCAGTTACTGCCAAAATATTACATAACTGGGGTGTTTATTATGGCTATAACTCATTCACGTGCACACTTCCTCCCCTTACTCTTAACTGCATCTCCCTTATGATGGCTTAAATTGCTGGCCACTGGAAAGCAGACCCAACGGGTTGCTTACAGTCCATTCCAGACGTGCCAAACTTTTCCCTGATCATATCCAGCCACGTTACTTTCCCCTTAACTAAAGCACTGGCAGTGCAGAAAAGCCATGCGTATCAGCTTGTCCTGCAGACACAAGTCAGAGGCTGCTTTCCTTTTCGTTACATTCTCCACCCATTCAGCGCATGGAAGCAGATGAGCATTACCTGCCAAAAAACAGTGGATGCCAGCGTCTGGTTGGGCAAGAGAAGACCAACAACCTGCAAGAGAAGAGATTTTCATATTAACAAATGTATGGTTGGTTTGCTGGTGCTCTGCTAGGCATGAAAACAGCAACTGTATTTCTATTGACTTTAATAAGTTTCTTCATTTATGGCTTTACTTCATGGTGAGTGGCCAAACTAGGAGCAACCTGCCCCTGAAAGCTTCATGACTTCAGTTATTGCTTGCAACACACCTTTAAGAGTCTGGCAGCATATACTGTCCAAATTAAACAACTGATTTTACCCAGGTATTTCTGGAGTATAACCCAAATGTTGCAAGAATGCAAGAGTTCAAAATTGTTACTATTGGCAGTGAAGGTTTTTTTTCTGTTTTCCTTTGGCACATTCTCTGTTTCAAGCACAGGAAAGAAATAAGATTTGAACATCTGAAGACAGGAGTGCCACCTGGAAGCACATGTGCTCCTGTTTGGGAGTCCTGAATTTTGTTTTAAGAGAAGAGAATTGTTGATGTGTCATATTCAGAGCTGCGAAAACTCCTGCCTGGGTTCTGAGCTCCGGCTGATGCTGGCTGTCTCCCAGAGAGGCTTAAGGCAGCCCGTCCCAGCACATCTGGCGAGGTGCCGCCCGCTGCTGTGCAAACGCGAGATGCCGCAGGCTTTGCAAGGTCACCCTCAGCAGCATCTGAGCGCACGTGTGCGCTGCCCATTTGGTCCTGAGAACATCCCTGGGACATCTCAAAATGCTATACAGGCACATCCCTGCAATTCTTTAAAGACCCCATCTCTTATAGACAAGGCAGTGCTGCCAGACTCCTTCCTACCTCATTGGCTGACAACCTTTCCTCTTTGAGTGTAAGAAGCTGAAGAACAGCAAACGGATGCAAAGCAAGGGGACTCCCAGCAGTAAACCCAACAAACAGGGACAGGAAGATGAGTTCTTGGGTAAGAAACAGGTAAGAAGTGATACTTCGTAACATCATTGTCATTTTCTCCCTTCCTGTGCCTGAAACGTCTGATAGCTTCTGAAGATGGTCTTCACGGTACGAAATCACACCTGCATCTTTGTGAGGAGTATAAAGACTGAGCAACTCCTTTTAATTCCAAATGCACTGATTTTCAGGATACTCGGGTACTGATGTGAACTGAAACGTCTCCAAGGCACCCGCGCATCTGGGCAGGAAGGCTCTGAGTTCACTCACACTCGCAGACCATCTTCTGCACCACTTTCTTTAAGTTTGTTCCTACAGAAGCCGAGAAGAAAGAAAACTTCCCTGTCACAGCACAGGGAGGCTGCCACAAAGCGGGATGAGCTAAAGCTGTCTCTGCACATCTGCAGCAGCATCAGTTGAAGAGGAGGCAACTTCTACGCTCGAGGACATAAAAGAGAAATAACAACAAACAAAAGGGTAATAGGGTTGGGAGGCCTGATTTCATTTACATCTTCTTTCCTTTCTCCTCCTCCTCCAGCTTTTCGTCCTACAGCCTTTCTTGAAGTTACAGCTACTTGGTACGCTGGCTGAAGGCCAACCTGTGCAAGTTCCACTAATTTGCTGCTCCCATTCAATATGTGGATCTTGTCATTAATTACGTAGCTGCTGGTCGGAGCCAAGCGAATTCAACAGGCTCTGCGCCTCCTCGCCCCGGGACTGACGCGCGCCCCAGAAGCCGGCGGGCTAATGAGGCTTTGGAGAAGAGGGAAGTCGGCAAGCAGCTCCCGCATTGTCAGCCGGAGCTCGGCGCAGGAGAAAGAGGAGAGAGGAAAATAAATAAATAAAAGAGCACCCAAAATCTGTATGACTGAAAGAGGCACGTTTAAATGCAAACTCTCCATATGTGCAAGAGTCTGTCAAGAAATGTACAGTTTCACTTTTAATTACTGTCAGGGGAAAAAATAACTAAGAAGGAAAACAAAATATATATTAAAAAAAAAAAAAAGCTTCTTTTCACCAGAAAAGTACCAACTACAAATTTTAATTGCCTATCAGGTGTGAACAGCCCTTTGAGCTGCAAAGCCAGGGCTGAAGATACTTCTTGGACATCTGCCGGCTCTTTGCACGTTTGCGTTACGAGCTCTCATTTTGCAAGCCCCAAGCCCTGCCTTGTTTGTCAGTCGCCTGCGATGGACACGGGGGTCTTCTCCAAGTGTTTCCAAGTCCCAGCAAGACCTCCCGAGCTTCCTGTCTGCCCCCCACAGGACAAAGGAGCAGGGCTGCAAATTCCTTCGATCTCTGTCATTGGGGTTGTTTGAAACCTCAGTCGCTGCAGCCGGGTGCTGGACTGGGAGCTTTCGGAGAGCAGCCAAAAAATGTGAACCTCGCCAACGGGCTGGCTGTGCTGGCACCGCTGCTGGCTCCTCCATGCACAGCCCACTGAGCGCTCACCAAAAATGACGTGTTTTCCCCTGTTTTTAAATGGCTGGGGGAAACGATGTGCCCAAAGGGTCCCGGGCTGGATTTTCTAAAAGCAGATGAACCTTCCTCCTTGGATGAATGCCTCCTCCTAGGCTGCGAACACAAACCAAGGAAGGGTGAAACACAGGGAGGGTAAAAGGCTGCCCAGCAGCTGCCCTGCCGTGACCGCGGGCACATCGCACCCCTGTGGCAAAGGAAAACAACGCGAGCAGCTTGGTCTTCTGCCTTGTGGGCTGAAATCCAGGCGGGCAAAGACAAACTGTTCCTCCCCTTACACCTACCCCATCCTGCTGCTTGCTCCGTCCCCACCGTGCCACTGCAGCCCTTCTGGGGCTGAGCCGTAGACATGACCACGGAAAGGACGGAGGCCAAAAAGAAAAGCAAACGATCGCAGCTCTCCGACCCAGGTCACTCGTGCTCAGGGGACTGATAAGGGGAAAGAATACACAGCCACAGGATTTGGCGGTGTCAGGGGAGTAGCTGCTTAAGCCAGAAAAAAAAACGATTATTATCGGCCAGACCTTAATCTCTTCCACAATGAGCTAAACCATACCCAATTATTTTGCATTAGCTATAGGGGGGGGGAACAAAAACCCACGTACACCGGCAGTACTGTGTATCGACCGATAGGCAGTAAACCTGTTAATACTTAATCTGATCACGCTCCTGGCAGGATCGACGCAGGGCGTTTAACTGACCCCAAAACACCGGGACAATCAGCTCGGGTGCAACGGCACGCCGGGACGGCTTTACCGGTGCAGATCCCACGCGAGAGCTCGCCGCAGGCACACCAAGCCTCTCTTGAGGAAATCCCATCCCCCTATGCTAAATGCAAGACTCAAACTGTTTTTATGCTAGAGCAGGCTGCCAATTTTGTCACTAAATTTCACAGATCGATTGGCATAAATGTTACATTTTAATTTTAACATTTGAAACGTTTGGTTTTCTTTTTTTTTCTTTTTTTCTTTCTTTTTTTTTTTTTTTTTTAAATGACAAGAGGTTCCAGTTTATCCTTTACAGCTAGTGAAATTGGGCTCATCTGACAGCTCTCGGCTCCTCTGACAGCTCTGGATTTGGGCCGATTTCATTGTCAATTTGATCGTTAACTCATTTTTGTTTAACCTTTTCTTTTAAAATGCCCCATACAAAGTTACCACCAAGACGTTGCACACAACAACAAATAGTAACAGCAGTGCTGGTTTCTGCCTTGAGCTTCCAGCCACCCTGCTACCACCATTTGGGAAGGGATCGTTACCTTTAAGTAAGCATCATGCCACAGTCCACTGGGTTTAGGAAGATTAAATTTAGCAGATTTTGCTCCTTCAACTGTTTTAATATGCTAGATCTAATAGGCTGAGCGAAGAGCTGGAGGCTGGGCGGACCAGGCTGCATTCAGTCAGCCTTCCGGCACCAACTTGTGCGGTGTTGGGGAAAACTCTGCGCTCAACTTCCCCATTCACAAAATGGGGTTAATTAATTGTCACTGTTCTGAAGGTGAGCTGAGGTTTCAGCATGAGGAACACAGAACTATCTCCATTCTGGTTTTCACCGTCAAGAGCACCCAAATGCTTACAAATTTCACAATAACAAGAACAAACCAAAAATGCCCTCAGCAATAACCCCACGTAAAGCACTCGCAGTTTTAATTAATCAAGACAAGGAAACCCGACGCTGGCCTTGCTGTGCTGCAGCTCCCTGCGTTTGTCATGGCTGGGAAGCGACTTGCAAAATGCGCAAATAAAAAATACGCCTCCAAAGATGAATCCATTAGTTGCAGAAGTTGCAGGCAATGAGCTCATCCTGGTCTTCCCTTTCCAAAATGGAAACACGAAGCTGAAGATGTTGTAGAAACCAGCAGGAGGGCCCGCATGCCGCGGCGGGTGATGTTAGACAGACAAGTAACCCGAAGCACACCAAGCTGCGTCCAGAGGGCACGCTTTACATGATGAAGCCCTTGCGAGTGTGCGATGGGAAAGGCGCGAACCTTCTGTGAATCCGTGGCGAGGCAGCAAGGTGGAGTTTGGAGAATTGAATGCGAGTGCTAAAACATGCATTTCCTGTTACTCGCAAACAAAGCGGGGAGGGATGTTAAAATACTTACGATGGGTGTTCCAAAGGGAATGTAACCTATTAAAGAAAAAGAGAGAGAGAGAGAGGCATGCATTTTAACATGTAGTTTGGGGCTGGAAAAACATCACACCTAAGAAATCTAATACTGCTGCCAGCTTAGGGTACAAGTCACACCTGGCAAGACAGCCTGCTCTCGCATCTACCAGCCCGTACCACCACGGGCACAGTGCTGTCTGCAGAGCCACACCGGATGCACAAGGCATCAACAACAGCAGACTCCAGGTGTTTGCCAAATCTCCTTCCCATTCTCTTTCTTTTTTTCTTGGGTTGGGGTCTAAGAGTTTCCCTGAAAATTACAAAGCCTCATCCAGACCCTAGGACTTACTCCAGTGAACCCAGTGTGTGCCAGTACGCGGTACGAGCACTTCAGAGGAGACAATGCATGTTAAGGAGCAAGGACCATGTCACCGTCAGTGGGACCTCCCTCTTCTACCTCTCTGATAACGACTTCATAGCAGGAGAGCTCATTTATTTCTAGGTCACTGGAAAAAGGAATAGAGTATAAGCACCCTGAAGAATGTGTACTTGCACACTCAGGAGTGGAGGAGATACGGAGTATTGTAATCATAGGTATAAGTTAAAGCTCTCTGTTATAGAGAAGGCTTTACACCAAATCTTTTGAGTGCCACAAAAATCAAATGCTTCACATTTTTCTCCTGCTAGGACTGCCAATTTTTGAGTTAATTATACTTCATCTCTACGACTTCCACTAGAAGGTCTCAGCATTTCACCAACATTATTGAATTAAGCCTCATGGATCCAATTTACAGTCAGAAAGGGCAATGACCTGAGAGGATGAAAGATTTTTCCAAAAATACAGAACAAGGCAGCAGAGGAGTGGATCCCGGCTTTTCTTCCCTGCACTTCACCATCAAACTCAACCTTCTTCGAAGAACAGGAGAACAAAACCCATCAACCCCCTTAATTTTCCCCTCTGCCCAGGTTGCTTTATCAAGTGAAGATGCTCCCCAAGGAAATATGGAGCAGGTCCGATTAAACAAAGAGAGATGCCATCCGTCTCAGACCATCGCTGCTTTGGGAAAGGACCAAGGTGCACTCACACCCTCAAGCGAGCCGTGACCCAGCGCACAGCAGAGGTAGCTGTGCATCTCAGCGCAGCAAAGGGACACCCCAAAACGGGAAGGAGGTGGCGATGATTTAACAATTAAGCAACTGGCTAAGCCATGGACAAACACAGCTGATCCTTCCCAGGTTTCCCACTGCTATGGCTATTATATACTTTTGTTTTTTAGTATTTATTTTTAAAAATAAAAGCTGCACCCAGAGGAGGTTCAGACTGGATATTAGGAAAAAATTCTTTATCATGTGGGTGGTCAAACACTGGCACAGGCTTCCTAGAAGTGTTTAGGTAATGCCCTCAATAATATGCTTTAACTTCTGGTCAGCCCCGAAGCGGTCAGGAAGTTGGACTTGATGATCTCTGTGGGTCCCCTCCAACAGAACTGTTCTATTCTATTACGCACATGGAGAAACAGGGCTCATCCCGTTCTTTTCTGGAGAGTAAAACACCAAGCTGCTGGTTGGGCATCAAGCTTCAGTGTTTACTACAAAGTTAAAATGACCATTATAGTGAAGGATCCCAGAAAGGATATTAGCTTGATAAGGAGAGGAAAATATTAAGCACTAGATCTCACATAGGTGTTTAGGATCCTAACTCACCTTGATTTCTAAGGGATTTAGGCATTTGAATTAATTCCTGGTCCTAGTCTAAATATTTACAAGATGCACTGCAAAAACAGAGGGGAAAAAAGATACCGTTTTGTACAAATTCCCACTAAAATCAATGGTTGCCTGGTTGGGATATACTCTACCTGACATTCTGAAAGGCATGAAGATGGTCTCGTTTGTATCGGGGTGGATGATGGCCTGCAAAACAGTCAACAAACAGCCACAGTGAAGGCACAGCAACAGCGGGCGAGCCGTAAGGACGCCGGCATTCAGGCTCTGTGCGAGCAAGGACGCCGCGTGCCTCACCGCGCCCGCAATCCCTGCCCTGCTCTCACAGCTCCATCGGAGGCACCCGTTGTCCCAAAGCCTCCTCCTGCTGCTGGCTTCCCGTCTCCTTAAGCAATTTAGCATAAGCTAAGAATTGATAAGGAAATAATTTCATTTGAAATATAGAAATGGTGCTTCAGAATGCAGCTGAGCTTGGATAAAATTGTGCGGGCATGGTTAGCACCGTAAGGGTCATCCACATGAAATCCTCGTGTGCCACCGGCCTCAACCCTCGTGTGTCTGCAGCTCCTTAGCCATCACAGGAGCCAACCCCGTGGCCGTGGGCAGCCCAGCCTCCATGGAAACCCTAATTCTGGTCTGCCAGAATGCAGCTGCATTTTTACCAAATTTTACAACAAGGCTGCATTAACAGGCAGGGGATGAAAACCTCAGTCCCTACATGATCCGGCAGTGCAGAGGAGGGAGGTGCGGCACAGCTACAAGCCTTACCAAAGAACTGCCAAACTATTTTTGAAAGACTGGAGACAAGAAATCTCTTGACAAGACAGGAAGGAGAAAATGAAGACATCAAAATATATAAATACAAAGAAAAAAAAAATCAGACTCTTGGGTGGCAACAGTGCTCGCTGCATTTACATGTCTGTGGCAAGACAAAACAGCAACTGGCAAAGTCAATAACGGAGAAGAGGACAGCATCACTCAGCAAAAAGGGAAAAAGCAGCAACAGCTTCAAGCAATAACGAAATACAGGAAAGCTTATTACCTGCTTTATTTTTTGAGCTCCCCACAGCTAGAAAAACAAAAGAGAACATTGCATTTAGAAAAGGAGCGGCATAGCTTTCCCAATCCCAAATTTCACACCAGCCTCCAAATATACATCGTTCAGTTGCTGCAGCTTTCAAACACACTCATTTTCTGCATCCTCCCAGACCTCGTGCTCTTATTTAAAGCTCTTTTGCACAGACCGAGCTCCTTCCAATTTCTGTGGCCAGCAAGACACCAGGCAGAGAAGTTATTTCTTTGTATATTGAATGATAAGAAAGAACAAGAGCCCCAAGCTTTACAAATCACGAATTATCTTCGAAACTCTGCTGTGTGTAGATTTAGGAAAATTTAGCCCAGCCTTGCCTTGAATGAGCTTCCTGCGGAAACCAGAGCCTGCTGGGGAACAAAGGTGGAGCAAGCAGAGCAGTGAAATACAAGCAAGCCTCTCTTCAAATTAACCTTGAATTCAGAACAAGCCACCACAAGTTTTCTTTTTTCACAAGGGAAACACTTTCGCAGAATAATAGTTGTAAAGAGGCAAAATCTCATTTAAAACTCTCACGAGTGCCTACTGTTATTTACTGATTGCAATTTAGCAGCATCAAAACACCTCAAATCTGGCTCAGACAGCAGAGATCTACGAGCACGGAAGAAGAAATAACAGAAGCTGAGGAGCTTGTACATGAGATGTAGACAGAGCTAATGAGTAGGGGACCACTATGAAGAGATACCTGGCACACTGCGCACAGCTTAAATGCAAATGATGATCTGGGGAAAAAAAAATCCCCATTTTGATGTATATATTTCTAGAGATGGACAAGAGAAACAGCACCTGTAATATATCCCAGCAGTTAAATTGCCTTTACTATTAGAAACTGTTCTACCTTTCCAGCTACAGTCTGGCTTTGTCTTCCAGCCACCAGCTTGTGCTACACCTCTGTCTGACAGCCTTCAGAGCTGTCTATTTTCGTTCTTCACACAGGTACTCGGAGCTGCTAAATCCCCCCTTTAACCTTCGCTTAAAGAAAAAATAAAACAGCAGAGCCAGGAGACTGGCTGTTTCCTTGGCAAGGCACATTTGCCAATCTTTTAACCACCCTCGTGGCTCTTTTACATCTTTCCAATTTGTCAACATCCTCTTGAATCGAGGACGCCAGAAAGCAGACAAATTATTCCAACAACAGTTGTACCGGTGCCAAACCAAGGGTAGGCTAACCTGATGATTTCTGCTCTTGCTGTTGATAAATCCAAAGATAGTGATAGCTCTTTTTGCTCTGAGAGCTCATGCTTGTCTGACTACCCACCAGATTACCTACCCAAGCACCACATGCTTGTTCTGCAATCCAGGCATTCAAGCTTTAGGTTTTGTTATTATTATGGAATAAATTAAGCACAGTTCTGCCATTCTTCTTTACCTAAGCAAACCTTCCCCAAATACGAATCCATGAATATACTGCTGGAATAAGGTAATTATTCTATTTTAAATAGCATAAATCGACCCATTGATACCAGCAACCCCAGTATTTCACTCCAAATTCAGCTCTCATTCCAGAACTGGAACTCCGTGATGAACGCCACTGCGTGCGATGAGTTACTGGAGTATCTAAATGTCACAGGCTGATGCACATATCCACGGGGCTCTTTCCTGAGGAAAACTTCCCTTTTTAAGGAAGATCGTTATTCCCCATTTTACAGATGAAGACACAACAAGGCAGTCTTTGTGGTCAGCAGCCATGCGAGCTGGATCTGCCCTCACTAACCCCACAATCCAAAGTTGGGGAGGCCACGTGCCGGGACATCTACCAGGGCTTTTCTGGATGTGCCACCCACCAGCTCGAGGACTTCCATGGGACAAACACGCTGCAGATGACTACCCAAGGTGTCCCAGTCATTCAGTGGCTACTTAGGTCACATGTATCTCAGGTGTGAAACTAAAACACAAGATTTTCCTCTCCAACTGCAAGTACCAAGATGAGCAAAAAGGAAGAGGGATGGTTTCTGAGCCAGCGCTATGGCTTTTTTGGTCAAGTTATCTAATTTCATTAATTGATCCCAATATTTATGCATTTTCCTGCTGCAGCGCAAATATTGTTAGAACATGTGATTTCATTACTTCTCAGACAGAGACTTTACAAGATGCACCTGATGAGTCACCTAAAGATTCTGCCAGCTCATTTTCACTTCTTTATCCTCTAATTCATTTTCTGCCTGCAGCATCTTTCAATAGCTCCAGTACTCTGACGGGTCTTGCCAGTTGGGGAGCTTGTTTCTGAGAGCAAGTCTCTGGTTTTGCTGGGGATTTCATTCACACTCTCTCCGGCCATCTTAGAGAAGCAGACAGATTTTGATCTCATTTACACTAGCATGAATCCAAAGCATCTTCACCGGAGCACATGTACTCCAGATTCGTGCTCAATTTATGTCAGAATTAGGTCCATCATCTCTAAATATAGGTTACACAGGGTGGGTCTCCTCTAACAGATGATCTTCCTTTACATCTTGCTATATATTACTGACCCAAAGCTATACAGGGATTTTGCCAACATTTAAATTCAGGTGCAAGAAGCAAAGCTGCTCGTACGTGGATTTACACCAAACCCCCCAAGGATGAGGGTGCAGGAGAGTTGGAGCACTGTTAAGAGATTTCACTACCCGCACAGCCGCCCAAGCAGGCAGCAATGGACAAGGTGCTCCAGCCTGCGGCCAGTGGAAGCTGCCGGCAGGACAGATCAGCCGCTGCTTCATGGAGACATCCCTCATGGCCATGGAGGACTCAGCTCCAGGACTGTTCACAAAAGTGCTCCCAGCACCTGCACTGTAGGATGCTGAGCTCATGGACAAGGTTTCCGTCCATCCTTCCCAGGGCTCTGTTTTTTCTATAATTTTTCAAGGAAGAGATTCACACCACTTTGTTCACCACCTACAGCTTTAAAAGGCATGAACTCAGGAACTGAACCCAGTTATACAGAAACTTTTTGTGCTTATGCGGTTTAAAGAAGGGTATCAAAGACTGCCATGACCTAAAGAGACCCAAAGCTGTGGTAAGGAGATGAAGACAGGAATAACTCTTGGGGAACAGATAAGATCTTTGGTTGACAGGACGTTCATTAGCATTCCTTACTTAGCAGCAAAATCGCAGCTTACACATAGCTTCCAAAAAAATATTTATTTAAAGAATATACCCAGCCCAAATCTATTAGCTAACACCTGCCACTAAAAAACAGTACAAAGGGTACCAGTTATTCTTAAGAGATTAACTACCTTATTAAAAGCAGGGAAATTTCCTGGTCCTGGACTCAAGCACAGGAATTTCTTCCCCTCTCTACAGTCCAAGTTTGACCAAGGTTAGACAGTTGTGTTTACAAACTGTTGGCCTTGTTTGCAGCAGGCTCCAACGCTGCTAAAACGAGTGGCCACCTCCACCCTACGCGAGTGCACTTGGCTGTACCCAGACCACCTACTCTACTGCTGAGGTTGGACGCTGGTGGCTGAGGTCAGGAGAGCACTGACAGGTTCACACCACCTACGTGCTGCCAGAAACCACCTCCCTGCACAGTCAATGAGACACCAAGGCAGATTTGTGAGCTTTATGTCGGGAATCTACAAAAGATGCTCTAACGCTTCCCTCCTTCAACTGCACATGCCAACAGGATTCGAGTCTCTTGCACATTACAGTAGCAGACATTCAAACGATCTTAAATCCTAGAACATGTGCTCTGGACATGCCATGTCAGGAGTAACTCTATGCAGAAAAAAAAACCTTACTGATTAACTGCACTTTAAAAGTGCATAATGTCGAGGCACAGTTATTTTTGAAGAGTTAATGAGGAGTCCCACGTTGGATGAGCCTGATGTACAAGAGAAAACACAGCCGCTGAAGTGCTGCAAAGACTAAGCAGCCTACCTATGTTAGACTTTGCACCAATACCACTCACAACAGCTTGCAAAATTTCCCTAGTAAAGACAAAGTGGAAGAATTCCTCTGAAAAGGATTATTTCGTCTGTCCAGTTAAATGGAGACAGCTCCATCTCGGCATCTGCTCATCCCCTTCTCGCTCCATCAGGGAGGTTCTCACCCTTTCACAAGACCCCTCCTGCACCCACGAAATCTCAATTTTAATGAGATAACAGTCTGGAGTTTGCACCCCATCAGAAAGTGCCAGTAGTCTCACACTCCTGGAGTTGCAAGTTTTATTAAAGCAAAGCTTGGATCATCTATCCCACACTGAATCCCAAATATTGGGTGTCGGGACTGGAACGTGTGATGCAGCAAAGCTCGTTCTGAAGAACAAGAGCAAGCTGCTTTGATGTACGGTGCCATTCAGAGGGACAGCCTTCAAGAACAGATGTGCTTTTCACCAATCCTAATTGTTTAAATAATACAAAACCAGAGAAAAGAAAAAGAAAAGAAAACATTGTTCAAAAGGCATAACTTAGGGTGCATGCAAAGTTCACTGAGGAATACTTCAGACCAATGACAGAGATTTGGCGTCATGTTTCTGAGAGTAATGACTCTGAATAAATTTTACTTCATTCTAGATCCCTTAACTGGTAGTCATATGGCCAGAACAAGACACCGGGGTTGAGACTCATCCCCTCTAACAGACATCGACAACATCATAAACATCTACTGCAGCAAATTCTTGGGACTCCCTTTGTGTTGGCAGGCAGAAAACAGGCAGCTCCTCTCACCCCGAGCAGATGAGCAGTGGCGGCTGGACAACCCGCACTCCAGCAGTGCTTGCTTCCCTCCGCTGACTTTAGAACGGACACCACATGATTAGTTCTAGCTCAGACTGGGTTTGGCCCGAAATGTAAAACACCCTGAAGCACCAGGCACCCCTAGCTCGTACCAACATCAGCACAGCGCGCAAAGATACGGCACCTTTTGGATTCCAATGGGAGTCTGACGCAAGTTGACGATTTTAGGTTAGCACATTTAAGAATCCCAGACTTAATCGCTACACCTTTTCCAAACAGATCTCCCACAAAACTAACTGAGCAGATCTGGTCTTTCACCAGGGCCACCAGCTTGAAGCAGGAACGCCCACCAGAAGCTCCACTACCAAGCCAGCAGGGCTCACTCATCTGCCTTGTAAGGCTAAACACACTGGCAAACTTGCACAATCCCTTTTGCCAGCAGTGCCGTGGGACATTTCCATTTGAAACTGCTCCTTGCAGTGCTGTCAGGAAGGTCATGTCTGTAGCAAGGGCAGCTAGAGAAGAACATCCTTCCCTGGCCTCACCACTGAAGCCCCGCTCGCTGAAATAGGAGGTCCATTCCAAACCACGGGTGCTTCTCCTTGCCATCATTTCACTTGTATTTCAATATGCTTCTGACAGTTTTTGTTGTTGTTTAAGTTTACATGGTTACAGATGAAGACCTCCCAGGTGCCTGCTGCACTGCGCTCTCCAACACGTCATTCTCTCTTACAGCACCACGTTTTTCTCTGCTGCCTTCCTAATTATTAAAGGCATTTATGGTGGTCAGTCCACTCCAGATAGCATCCCCAGAACCTCTCAGCCGGTAACAGGAAAGGAAATATCTATTTTTAGAATTTCGCTAAAACCTAACACCAGTGCCAAACACGAGGCAGTTTGCTGCAGCCCGACAGAGCCTCCTGCTAAAACGCGTGCCGCTCCGCTCCCCACCCATACTTTCTTTCCCACGAGTGTGATCACTCATGCTTTGCGTGGCTTTCTCCCACTTCTCTCCAGCTCCAGTCCCAAAACCCACATTCCCACTTCTTGAAAAGTGCTATTTTACATAGAGACAAACGCACACCACAATCTCCAGCCAAAGCATTCAGTTAGGGCTGAATGCTTTCAGGAAGATCTCTAGATTTACAGGGTGGGATCCCAGACCTTTTGGCTCTGCATTTGACTTTGCCTAAATGTCTGCAAACCTGGTGATGTGCTTAACCCTACCCGTTAATATATACGGAATCTGATGTCTGGCTTTATTAATAAACATGAAAAACATAAGAACATAAACCACTGCCTGCACTCGCTCCTCAGGAGGAACTGTCGCCAAGGGACCCTTTACAACCCTGCTCCTGACAATATTTACCTTAGAAAGCTCTAAGGAGACAGAGCTCAAATAACACATGCACGGGAAAAATCACAAAGTGTACCTATACATCTCCTGCACCTGGCACTGAAATAAATCGCCATAAGAGGCACCAGAAGCTACTGCTCTTCCTGAATACCAATGAAAATCTCCTTCCCCATCCTAAGCACTGCTGAGTCCCAATGCCACGAGCTGCTGCCCGTTTGCAGAACCACAGAGCCTCTGAGAAAACCCGCGTGTTGAAGAACATCGGCCGAGACACCTGCCTGCACCGCAGGCGTTGGGAAGCGGATTGGAAACTGTGAGCAATTCCCACGAAATACACAGATTTACACAGATACAAACCCAGTGTAGGTGGAAATGGAATCAAGTCCTAACTGATAAAAAAAGATAGCACTTAAATAACACTTTGCAGCTTCGCGGCACTTGATAAACACTAACTAATTAATCCTCATAGCATTCTACTGGAAAGATTTAAACAGAATAAGAAGCACTCACAGAAAAGCATTACTTGCACCAGGGTTACAGAAGGACTTGGATGCCATTACACGGTTTAAAGTAGAGCTTTGCAAAGCAAGCTTGCTAATGCAACTAGGTTGCTCAATATCAGATTTGTTTTGGCTTACTTTAGCCATACGGAGCTTGCGAATCTAATCTGATTTGTAATCTAGATGTGAATTGAGATTAACTCTCTTAATCCTCAAATGATGAAGTGAAACCAGTTTGTAACTGAGTAGGAGCATCAACAGTAGAATTTAGAACAGTTTATTTAATGTGCATTAACCTCCAGCACTTCTGCCCAAGTTTCCTAGGTGCCTACTGCCCTCAGGTAATTTGGGAATGATGCCCTAAAATGTTCAACCCAGCATAGACCAGGCCACAGCATCACACAGAACATTTAGATTGCAGAAGAGAGAAGGTCCAAGCTCAGTCCTTGGAGCACCAAACAGGCTGCTTTCTCGCAGAGACAAGGAACCAGCAGGACAACCGATATACCTACGCTTTATTGTATCCTGCAAGAGACCAGAGGAAAAAAAGTACAGTTTACTGCAAATGGACCTCTTCGCTCTTCATCAACACTGTTAAGAAAAGCTATTATTCTCCAAAAGGGATGCTGTTTAGCCTCTGATAGATTCATTGTTCTCTGCTGTGCCTGGGACAGCATGAGCAGCTCTTCCCGCTGCTAACATGATTGAAGGAAGAACACAGTAATAAATATATGCCCATTAAGCTGGTGAGCCTCTTTTCACTTCACTGATACTAATGGGGAAGAAATGAAACAGTTTCAAAACAGCAAGTTGCCAAAACTGCATTTGGAAAGGCTGAAGAGTGAGAAGTCACAACTGACACACCACAGTTCATGCTCCGCCAACGCTCGCAGAAAGGGGCTGGCTGGAGAATAGCGAGTGTCTGTCTCCAGGGGACAATTTCAAAAAGCTACATCTTTCCTCTCACTACAGATCATTCAATTTGGGGTGGTTTGGTTTTTTTTTTCCCCTCCAACCAGCCCTTTATGCTGAAGGGATGAAGATTTCAGAGCAGAGTTGCTAAGGGTAAAAATCATGTAACAGAGCTGTCTCGCTGCTATCTTGATTTCTAACAAATAGATATTCGTGCATCTTAACATATATGTATGAATAAATGTATAGTCAAATGAACAGAGACATTTCCAGCAGCAAATCTGGGGACCTGTGTCCTGAGGTCCCCTCCCACCTGAATCAGCCTGTGATCCGACAGCAGACAAAGAGGAAGATGCGAATGGATCAAAATCTGAATATCTGGTGTCTCAGAGCTACCAGGATTTTAGCCAGCAAATGATCCAGAGCTCAAGACGCTTAGCTCTGGTTCTAAGAAACCCAGATTCATGTCCTCCATCTATCACACACTTATCTGACCTCCAGCAGCTCAAGCTGACACATGGTAGTGGTACCACAGCCCCTCTGTGCCTCCCTGTCCTAGGCGCACAGGCACCAAGGTTCATGTGGAGCAGACAGAAAATATACGGA
This sequence comes from Chauna torquata, assembly GCA_013399475.1. Lineage (NCBI taxonomy): Eukaryota > Metazoa > Chordata > Aves > Anseriformes > Anhimidae > Chauna > Chauna torquata. The sequence continues at coordinate 72,353 of VXAL01004753.1, forward strand.
GCCGCTCAACTCGAAAAACGAAATATTTCAGGAGTGGGGGAAGGGAGCTTTAGTTTTTATTAAGATCAGCTCTCTGAACCAGCTGTGCCAGTGCAAGCGAACAAGAAGGTGGGAACACATGGCCGGGAGGAGAGGAGGCAGAGACATGGCAGTGCTGACTTAGAGCAGCTTACGCTGCCATGGAATCGCACTTTCCCTTGCAATATTCTGGGCACAGAACAAATTTGTACCAGTTTGTGGATAAAGTTCAGAGAACGAGAAATTCAATAGGTACTGTCTTTACTGGGGGTGTGCATTTAAGGGAAGAGTCATCTCCATGGGACTGACAGCTGCATGAGCACAACGGTTGCACATCGTTAATTACACAAGCTTTTAAACCTCTTATTGGTCCTGTGCTGACATTAAAAAATAAAAATCTTGCATGCAAAAAAGCATCACTCGCTCTTGTGAGTCCTTGTTCAATGCACACGAAGCACCCTCAGACACTCCTGCCGGCACGTAGCTATTCTGTGGCTCTTTACCTCTCTCTGCTGGCAGGACCAAGGGGAAAAGCTGGGGCACAGCCAGGGATCAGGACTGAAGGGACAGAGGGGAGGTGGAGGAGGACAATGAATCTTCATCACCATATCTCTTAGACTGTATTCTAGTTCTTGTTTAGACACTAAGTTTTTTTAGGACAGAGTGGTACGACAGGGGCAAATCAGGGCTCCGGTCCTAGCTGGACCATCAGCCTAATATCACACCAAATACTGACCAGCAGCAGCAGCACAGACTTCGAAATAGCTCAGAAGCTATTTCTACCCTAATTTCAAAGGCAGAAAGAGACCTCAGGGTTCAGCGTACAACGGAAAGAACACGTTCTGCCGGGCTTGCTAGCAGTGTAGCTCAAGCATGACACTATTGCAGGGAATTTTGTAAAAGAAAACAAAAGTATAGGACATTTTTGGGAGAAAGCTACAAGAAAAGAGCAGTCTGAAGTTTGCAACAAAATCTCCCCAGCACTGATACCTTAGTGCAGACATTTGGTCGGTGCACCACTGTGCCTGAACACCTTTGCCCACATCCGACGCTTGCCAGCCATTCCGAGGACTTTCCTGCAGTGCACGTTTCCGCAGCACCAAGCACAATAATCACACAGTAAAAAGCAGCTGCGTCATAAAACAGGAATGATTTAAATCTCTTTATCCGATAGCCGCCGAGTGCTGCTTCTCTTAACTTTTACCACTGCTGACATGCCAGCATCAATCTGTTCTTCCAATCTGTGCTGGTCTGTTGGACAGGTTGGGAAAGGGACTCACACACACAGAGGACACAGATGCAATGCTACAAATTAGTGAAAGAAGCCTGAGGATAAAGGACAAAAGCCACATCATTATGCCTGCAGTTGGTACAGCCTTTTGGTTTGAGGATAAACCTCAGCACCGATTCTCCTGAGCTACAGAAAACGTCCCCTTTTAAGCACGCTGGCTCTTCACCCATGTTTATCAGGCTGATATTTTACAGCCACTGTTTTTATAGGAGAAAGTATTCCCTCAAATGAAACCTTTTTACTCCCGCGGAGATTCCCTCCAGGAGGCAGTTTGGGGAATTGCCTGCCCTGTTTAGAATTGGATATGTTACAGTCTATACCTTCTGCTGCAAATTGGCTCCCAGTGCACTTGTGTGTGTCATTTTCACCTACCCACTTGCAGATCGCACCAGCCACCAGAGCTTCGTGCAAAGGGCCGGATTCTGCCAGCCCCGTCAGCTGCCGGCGGAAACCGTCATTACAAGCGGCTTGCAGCGGTGGGCCTTTTAACCCTTCTTGCTCTCTCGCCATGGAGCGGTCCGTAAGGAACGCAAGCTAAAAAAGGTCACTTAAGTGTAATGAGAGATCACCTAAATGAGGAGCACAAAGAACACACCAGTGAGACGAAGAAACCCTGATAGAAGAGCACTAACACCACAGTACCTACACAGCTCGGAAAGGCAGGACAACTGAATTGGTTTTTCCCATCAACATGAATCCCGCACGACTCCTTTCTTCCCCTCTCTGAGGATCCTACTACTTTTCAGCTGGTCCCATCCGAAGGAGATGAAACAGGATACCACCAGACAGCAGCACGTCAGCAGGTGACATGCCAGCTCTTCCAACGCACTTGGCCTCTGCAGAAGGAGCCGAACAAAGGGCATTGCTATATTTGGTTGCCAAACAGAACTAAACAATGGGAAGTTTACTAAACCCACAAGTATTCTTGAAGTTTTCCAAGCAGGATTTTGTATTCCTAGACCAGTATGAGAAACAGCAGTTCCTTCCATCAAACGCTTCTGAATCCATGGAATTCAAACATCCAACACAGAGACATGCGACAGTCCAAAACCCCCCACCAGGAGACCAAACGTCCCCAAAGCCTTCAGGGAATTTGTTCTCCCTGCATGTTTTACGCAATTCTCACCATCTGGTTGAAATATCTAACCCAAAACGACCAAAAGAACAAAAATACACCCCAAATGGTTGCACTACCAAAAATATATTTTTGTTTAGAGGAAAATGATGAAATCATAAGAGCCTGTCAGAGAGGAGGCTTAATTACAGTGTGCGGTATTTCCACTACACAGAATGTTTTTCGGTAACGGGATTTTAATAAGTAGAATGAAATACCCAGCTACCTATCTAAGCAAAACCAAGTCTGGCTGTCAAACATTCAAAAAAAACGTTGGGTAAATAAGCTAAGCTGAAGAGGAAGAGTTTGCAGCATGTTTTCTTACTCAAGCATATAGCACTGAATAAAACAATTACCAAGCAGCTATTCATCCTCAGTTTTGCTGAGTACATAACTGAGATAACCAGCCATGGCAAAAAATAATCTTTTTAAAACATTTTTCTAATGTGGAAGAAAAGCTGTATTTTCCCTCAATAAAAAGCTATCAGCAGTCTAGCAGCTATTGACAGTTCAGAGATCAATTCTTCATTTTTGCTAATGATGCCCAAGAAATAGGTTTTTACCACCTTGAGTTAATGGTCCTGTTCCCAAGCAGTGAAATCACTCCAGCTCAAGAGCAATCACAAGAGCTACCGGATTTTAGGTTGCCCAGAGGTTGTGGAGTCTCCTCCTTGGAGATCTCCAGCAGCCGCCTGGCCGTGGTGCTGGGCACCCTGCTGGGGGTGGCCCTGCTGGGGCAGGGCTGGGGCCAGGCGCACCCCGAGGTCCCTGCCCGCCTCAGCCAGCCTGGGGTTCTGGGATCTGCGTGAGAGACCTGGAAGTGGCAGAGCTGGGAGTGCCGGTGTCCATGAATCATCTCACAGACAACTGGAGCGAGCCACATTTATTCTGGAAGCTGGCTTAGAGATGGTCATGGGGAACTAGAGCAAAGTAAGATTATGGCTCTTCAGAGTTTTTTTTTTTCTTTAGATGGTCCATAAATGTTCAATTTCAGCTCATTTAGAAAAACCTGTTCAGGAAGTGTGGTAGAGAAAGACTAGCTCTACAAGAACCCTGTCAAGAAGATAAGTGTTGAGGAGATACTTGACGTTACATAGCTTTAGGCTTCTGCATTTTCCATTTTTCATGCCGTGAAGCCATTTCAGCAAGCAACATAGATTGTGCTGAGCTGTTGTTATGCCTTCAGCTACTGCCTGCCATCCTTCATGAGAACCTGGAATTTCTGAATGAGAAAAAAAAGGAGTTTGAACACTGTCAAACACGCCATACCACAAAAATGGATCAGTCAGAAGACTGGTGAAGCGACTCTGTCAAAACAACTTGTCTTCTTGATCTCGAAGCTGATATTTGAGGGGGGTTGTTGGGTTGTTCAGAAAGCTAATACACTAAAACTGTGCCCAAACCCTTATTTTAAAGGCTTCTAAGGTGATTATGATTTTAATTCTGATTATGAAGCCCAGCAGCCCATTCAGGCATCTCTTCTACCCACATGCCCTACCCAACCCACGCACGCAGAGCCTGTTATAAGGGTAGCAATTCCATCTCTAAGGGGCTCCAGCAACCAAACCCTCTGGATTATCTCTTAAACAAAGAAGATAAAGTTGAATGCTCCTCTCTTGAGCATCACATGAAGCTCTGCCCAGCCTTTTTGACTGTACAACTACAACAGCGAATCAGCCTCTCTCAGAGACAATCACATCACGACGTTAGATGAGCCAAATAACCACCCAAGTACATATATGCTTCTTGCCTACAACAAACACAAGGTGACTAGCTCTATTCACAGTCAAACAGGGTTTAAACAAAACACAAAAAACCTTTCAGTCAAAAAAAATCAATTTCTCTCTCATCTGCTGGTCTTCTGCCAGCGTGTGGCAACTTCACGAGTGCACCAGAGGTGCGTGTGACGTACTCAGTCACGTAAAAATCAGACGGCTCAGTTTTTTATCCCAACCTCAACCCGTGCACGCGAGCCACCCGCCGCAAAGTGGGCACCTCTTCAGAGCTGCATCAAATCCCCTTCCCGAATTAGCTCTAAAACAGCTGTTAATGCCTTGATGTCAGAGTCCATCCTGCAGCTAGTGGTGCACAGAAAAGCCATAAAAATGGCAGAAGTGAGCTTAGGGAAAGCGAAATAGGACTCTTCAGGCATCTTCGGTTCACAAGTGGAAAATCTGGGGTGAAATCCAGGCAAGCGAGATGTTTCCCCTCCCCCAAAGCAATCAACCAGCACATCGTATGTTCTGCAAATGCACCAGTAATTAATGAGACACTTACAGCTGTGTATATCTGGCACACTCGTACTCAATTCAGCACTGGCAGGCTTGCCAGCTACCCAGATCTCCCCGCACGCTCCCCTCCAGCTTCCTGCCTGCCCCTGAGTTAGAAAACAACCGATGCCCAGAGTGCAAGCTCCGAGATGTACACAGAGCCGCTGCCAGCCCCACGTCCTCCAAGCGGAGACAAGGGGCACAGCCCCGCTTCCATCGCATTTACCGCGAGATCCTCCTCTCTGTCTCAAAGGAGGCAAGGAGAGAATTCGGCTAATCAGTACGAGAATAACCAAACGCCTGATGTCGGCACAGCCTAACATTCAGTGAAACTCCATTTTAATACAGCTCATCTGGGCCTTTTCGTTCTTTGGTAGAAACAGTCATCGGCAGCAAAATCAGGTGTCATTTTGTGACTGCAGCACGGCAGTCAACACAAGGGTGCAATGAGTCCATGGCAGTTCCCTGCCAAAGAGATGCCCAGGGAAGGAAACAACCAGAGCCGAGGAGAGTCTACAATGGTCACCTTAGATGCAAAGAGAAACGCACATAAGAATACCCATGTGTGCAATGATTAACTGCTGTTTTCAGTTCCACAGCTTAAAACTGCACTGTAATGCCCTCCTACAGGAAGAGTTTATTTCTGAACTGGTGGCTCTGCTTGAGAGGATGAAGATATTCCACCCGTTTGGCTACAAGGATTCCCTCATAAGAGATAATCCACAACCACATTTTGATGATTTTCACCTGCTTTCGCTGCAAGCGCATGCAAGCAGCTTATTCAAGTCCGCTCAAGAGCAGGCTTAGGAGAAGAAGAGCATTCAGACACAAGGGACTGAGGTTTTTCGGGTGTCCCCTGAGGAACCCCACCGCCACGGCCTGAAAGCTGGTCAGCCCATCACACCACGCCACGCCGACCTGTCTGGCGCTTTCAGGTCCCTTCAACCTCAGCCCTTGGTGGAGTGGTTGCAACACCACAGGTGAACATTCAAGTTTCACAGCCTTGCTGGGATCTACACGTGGCTCGCTCACCTCTCCCTGCCGTTTTCTTTAATTAATGCTGCAAAGAACAGTTAAATACAACAACAAGCACATGCTGCAATTCCACCCCAGGCTCCTCTTGGGAGAGCTACTTTACCCCACAGTCAGCAGAAACTACTTAAACCCCTCCAACATTACTGACACTGTGATCAAAGCAAACTGTGTCAAGATTTTACTACAAAAAACATTATTTTTTTACACTGATGTGCTAAAATTTCTCAAGGAAAGACATTTCTGGCATCATTTTCTCTTTCCTCCTCTGCCCCGTACCTTTATTTTACACTTGAAACCCTCCAGCTTGCATAACGAGGTTCGCCTCGTGCTTACACTGTCCTGACTGAAGGAAACAAGAAATGCGGTGCTTCTGTTTGCTCTCTCTCTCAACACAATTCTGAATGAACTCTGGGTACATCCTAGGCTTGTCGCTACGCAGACCCAAAATGTAGGTCAAAAGTCTGCGTGGTTTGCCTCAGCAAGTGACTTCATTTCATCTGCCTTAAGGCAGATGGGAACTGAGTCATCTGCTGCTGCACCACTCTGTGCTTTTCTGATTCCCTCAGTCCTGGTTTCTTTTTTCCTACCATCAGATTATGGGTGAATGAATGTAGTGATATCAAAAGACCAGGAGAGCAATGCCTCGTACCACACGTTGCACACAGAGGGGATATCTCCCGTTTATTTTTTGTTAAAGCCATGCCTTTTTCCCAAAACAGCACCCACCACACAAGCAGCCACTTTTTAGAGTGAATGCAAATCTCAGTTTTCTTCATTTATCTGCTATAGTTGTCTTTCATGAGAATAAGCTATTATATGTGAGCAAGAAAAGAAATAAAAGGGTTATTTGATCTGTGGGGTGTGGGACAAGAGCACGCTACCATTTCCATCAGTGTTTGTGCGGGAGGTGCACGGGTCCTTTGCCACAGCCTCTTCTTACAGCTCCCGAAGCAGGTCTGCCGATTGACTCACGCTATTCTTTATATTGCATCAAATTACATAGGACTTTTGTGCAGACGCACAAACACACACTGCAGTAAGGCCCCTGGTGTTGGTGTTATGGTCAGGTGTCCACACATGGATGAGTAAGGAAAAGAGTATGAGACCATACCTACAGGAAAATCAGTGGGTTTTGTTTCATGCTACTGATCTGGAGGAAAAAGGCTCAAAAAGGAGTCTGGCCCCTCTGCAATACTTCTCTGTGCTTTCACAAGTTCTGTGTGTTCACAAAGATGACTGTTAGACAAATATCCAGAACACAGGACCGACAGGGCCATGGAGAGATCACCCAGCCCATCCCTCTGTCCCAAAGCAGAAGCAGGTTTTACCAAGAATCACCCTTTCCTCAGCAATGTCTAACCCATGCCAGGACCTTTGCATCAGCGCGCTTTTGCAATCTCCCTGAGCAAGTCTAATCCGTGCCTCCACCCCAACAGCAGAAACATTATCCAAAAAAAGTACCACTCCTGAACGTATAATCTACAATGTGAGGATATCCACAGGCTTATACGTAGCCCAAACAACATTTATTTCAGTGAAGAAATGGCAGTTATTATAACCAACAGGAATACAGTAGGAGAGGGTGCTGGTGCATCGCTGCTGCTGTTACAAGAACCTACAAACCTGACCACAAGGTCTCCCCCACCCAAGAAAGAAAACTACATGTTTTTTTTCTTCAATTCTGCAAGTACATTTTGCAAGGGGAAAGGAAGCAATAGTGGTGGCCAAAAGTAATCAATCATCATGCAAGTCAGAAAACCCAAGGTTTCTACTTATTCTAAATAAAAGTTTTGTACGTTTATATTGCAGACCCCTTGCTATCATTTCTGTTGAGCAACATTTATAACATGGGAACTTCAGAACAACCCCAATGCACTCTAACACGCTGGCAGTCGAGCTGCAAAGGACCAGAAGCGCCACTGGAGCAGCCAGCAATCAACTCAACAGAGCCAGTATGGGATTTTACCAGTAGAAACACCAAAAAAGTTCTGCAGCAGTGCATTTGGTGTAGACACAGCCTGAAACACCACCTCATTTCCCCCCTGTTTAGACTACACGAAGAAGCAGAAATGTAAGAAAGGCTTTTTTTTTTCCTCTCACCTCTTTGTTGGTGACTCCCGGGGGCAAAGTCCCATGCTTGTAATCTTCCAACAACTGCACAGCTTCCTTCAGGCGACTCTGCAAACAGAACAGTAGCATGGGCTGCAACATTTGCTCTGCACTGAATTGTTTTATTGAAGGCAGTGAATTTAAGTCATAAAATCATATCTTTTTTCGTGCAAACCTTATGATGGGTCCTTTTACACATATATACACATGATACAAAAGAAAAAGAGATGCATGGACACTTGCCTTGTTGGTTGGCACAGCCCTGCCATTTTGTGTCTAACCGTATTTGGGGGGGGGGGGGGGGAAAAAAGAAAAAATACAGAAAAGTCCCCTTTGCAATGCCTCTGTAGAAGACATCATATAAACTTGACAGTCTTCAGTGAGGTACCAGAGACTTGATAAATCTCAGAGTAGAATGAGTTCTCACTTAAAGGTAGAAAATAGATGGGTATTCTACATTACGCCTAAATGTATCCACTTTACCTTAAACTAAGAAATTGATATTACTCCACACAAGCTCTCAGGTGAGTATCTCCCAGTGATGCCAACAGAGAAACCGCTCAGATGCAACAGCTGACTTTGCTCCCGTGCCCTCTCCCAGCGCACGCACTGGGGAGGCGCGAGGGAAGCGCAAGGTAGGTGCTCGCACATCACCACTAAGAACTCAGTACCCACAGAAAAGTTACAATGCAGCAAGTGTTAGCCCGACCTCAGCAGAGCTGTAGAAGGAAGAGCAGCTGTCCTGAATCTAGCATTTACTGGCACACGAGGTGATGCAATAGCACCGCTTTGTAACTGCACGTTGAAGTTCAAGTTAATTCATCTCAAATACTATGACACCTTGCTGCACTTCAGACAGACATCAGAATGCCACTACACAGAACTGCTGACCTGGGCTGCTTTTCCATGGAGCCAGTTACACATTCATGCAGATGGGTTTGTGCAACCAGTTTTGTTCTCTCTAAAAACACCAAAGGAAGTCATCAGGGCAATTAAAATCAGACTATCAGCAAGCACGCCTGTGAAAACCCTAGAGATCCAAATAAATGCACGTGTAAGTTAAGATCGTCCTCACATTGTGATAAAATAGAAGAATAAATGCATTTCATTTGCTCAAGAGATCAGAGGAGCATTAAGCCTTGCTACCAGCAGGTCATAATCATCTGTGTATTTCCAGGACAGTTACTCATATATCAACATAAATATAAAAAGTGTTCTGCAGTTGAAGCAAAGTTTATATACTTAGTATGTAAGTATATACTTATTTATATAAGTTTAAATAAATTTATATACAACATTTACAAGTATATATAAATTNAAGTAAAAAACCACAGGGCAGACAAGTAGAGAGATTCTTTACTTCAAGCTAAAGAGGAACAAGTCAGGATACAAAAAGCTGCTTTGGTGGGGTTAAATCTGCTGATCCAAGCCTGCAGAAGGCACCAGATCACCGAGTAGTGGCTCCCAAATATGTGAAGCCAAATAAATGATTCAGCTAAGCATTTTCAAAGGACTCCTGCAGGTTATCTGTCATCCAGATGAATACCATCGCCTTCAGTTTGATGTTTCTGCACTAGCTGTTGTCTTGGCAGCTTCTATAATACTAGCGCCTGAGGACATTTCATAAATGCAGAATATTTTGTCTAAAATAGCACGCAGTCTGACTGTGGCTCATCTGAAGCCCTGTGGTTCTAGTGTAATGGTGTCGAGGCTCCTCGTCCGCGCTGCGAGCTCTGCTCTCACCGCCCTCCCGTAAACGAGGCGAGCATCCTCCAGCTCACTACGCGCTCCTGCACGTGGGACGGGTTGCATGGGACTCCTTCTCTCCCTTTCATCCAAACATCAAAGAGTTCTTTCTTGTTTCCTTGGAAGTGCCAGCAGTTATGCCAGCCTGAAAGCAGCAATTAATGAATGACTACTGTCTTTAAAACACTCAGCACACACGGCACATGGAAAAGAGGCAACTCCTTCACTTCCCAGAGCAAGCGCGTTGCGATTGGATCCGCGACCGTTTTCACGCAGGCTGAGCTCGCACCATCAGCATCACGCGTTTCCAGCCCTGGCACTTCGTGTGTCCCGCGTCGATTAGCGGCGACTCCACAGCAGCGGAGAGCGTGTACAAAGACGCCAGGCGAGGCTTAACATCAGAGATAGGAACGAACTCTGCAAACAGAAAAAAACTTGGCCTCTGAGATGAGGCTTGTTTGTTCCAAGTGCTAATGCTGAGGTCAGCGCTACCACCTGAAGCTCTCCGCAGGGTCACTACACACACGTAACAAGTGACAATTTTTCTGTTTTCTGCCCAATTTCTGTGTTTGTCAGCCTGGCACAGGCTCCCTTTTTCACTTAGCCCATCCCATGCACCATGCCCGAAGTGCCCCCATAGGAAGAGCTGCTGATCATCCTTCTCGCACCTCACCAAGCCAGGTGCTCAGGACTTGCCAGAGCTGGCCGGCATTTCTCTTACCAGGCAGGACTTGGATCCACTCGCAGATTCTGGCATCACCCTCTACTGCTGGTGCATTCGTTCCCCATCCCGAGGGGCACCAGGTTGCGTTGAGAGCATGAAGGACGTCAAAGGAAGACAGTTAAGACCAAATCTAGACTGTATTTCAGTTGTAGGTGCAAGAGTTTCTTTTGCTCCTGTACTGATTTTACTGGGGAATTAGGAAGATCAGAAAACTGTGCCAGGGATTTTTGTCGTGGTGGTAGTGTTTTTTTTGCCTCCAGGTTTCATAAAGAGTATTGAAGTTGAGTAATGAGCGTGTTCAAGAACCTCCCCCCTTCTTCAAAGGCTAGGCAATCCCTCATTTCACCTAAAAAGCTGGCTGTGGAAACACCATGCCTTGCCCCAAGAAACAGGGAATAATTTAAAATATAAAAGCTTTATTATTAGTTCAGAAAAAGCAGCCACCTAATTCAAACTTTCTCCAACAGTGGCCATAAGCAGATGCGCAGGGAAAAGCAAGAACAAGGCAAGCAGAAATCATGTTTCCCCTAAGCAAATTTCCGACCTCCTACGGCCTTCAGCCAAGGCAGATGAGGTTTCTGTGGATTTAGTGATCTTCACTGGATTTCTCTTCCAGCTGGTTGTTCAGCATCCCCTTGAACCAAAACGTCATCATCCAAGGAGACTTAACAGACAAGCTGTAAATGCAACTAATGTTCGTGTCCTAACTCTTAACCCTCTCTTCTCTTTAAGAGAATTTAAGCCAAGCCCTCCTGACACCGGACAAAAAGGAAGGGTTATGAGTCAGGATGGCATTTCCTAGTGATGCAGTGCTGGGATGCACTGTTCTTCCAGAACAACCGAGATCTCACACAAGAAGAAAAGCTGGTGCTGAGAAATGGACACACGGGATGAAATCCAACTGCACGAACACGGGGCCGTGCACTTCTGGGCTGGCTTGAATTTCCGTGAGACCCTCAGGGCTCCATAGCTGGAAATGACCAACTAGATGAAAGAGCAATCAGAGCACTGCTTGGTCACCAGAAAACTACAAAGCAAAGTAGTAGCCATGAAAAACAAATAGGATTTTCAGGCTATTTTAAGTAAAAGCAATAATTATACAATAGCATAACAGGACTTTAGCCTCCTCTAGTTCTTGATAGATCCTTATCTCATCAGCCTCATGGTTGTTTTAAAAATACCATATTAGCTCAGGTAGGAAAAAGCCATTACCTAGCCTGAATAGCAATAAAATACAATTTTCTAGTATTTTAGATAATCTGGTAACCCAGAGGTGAAGAGCCAGAGACAGCTGAATGACTAATGACTGCAGATCCAGGGAAGACAGCACTTCTTGCCTCCAATGCTAGAAAATAAACCAGTAATGCCAGCACAACATTCTGGAGAGCCATTTGTGCTCATTATTGGTATGTTTTTCTGTCACTGAAATTACCTACACTATGTGTCTTGCAAATTATCTACACAGAACAGCATGTAACCCTGAATGAAAAACTGGAAGTAATAGATGAATGGGCCTGTGTTCTATTTTTTTCTCCTTCTCTTGAGGAAATCTTAGTAGTTACTATAACAACCCTGGCCAGATCCCATCTTGTTTAGTATGGTAACAAACAGAAAACAAAAAAGCCCAATTTCGCTTTTAAAATTGCAGTCTTCATGAATTTCCTCTTTCAGCTCAGTGGGGAGAGAAGGAAACTTTCTCAAAGCAAAGAGTCCCAGACCAACATTGCTGATGGTTCCTGAGGTTTACAGAAAAGCGGCACAGAAAGTGAACAAAAGCATTAAATGCAGGGACCACATGAAGAAGGTGTCTTTCACGTGGCTTAGAGGTCTTCAGGTACTTTTTGTGACCGACTCAGCCTCGTAATTTTGTTAGTGAAAATACACTGTTGCTTCCCTCCTAGAAAAGTCAAGTATGCTCTTTTAACTAAAGCCTCCAGAAAAAAAGAAACCAACCAACCAAACCAACAAAAACCCAGGAACTTTACTGCATGCAACAGCTCCAAGTGCCAACCAGCTCCACTCGCTGGCTTTTAGCACAATACAGCAATGTTACGGGAGTTGGTAGTGTCTAGGATGACACTGCATTTCCATTTTAAGGGGGAAAACGAGGGCTGCCTACAAGGTCATGCTACCACTTCAATATTTATTGTTGCTTGCTTTTTCTACTGATATCTGTAGGAAGAAGTGTCACTTGAATTTTTACAGCATCACTTAAAAAAAAAAAAAAGTGCAACCACGGTTTTTACTAGTATGTATCATTTCTTTCATACCCCTTTTCTCATAAAAACTAGAGCACTTCTAGTGGTGGACTACGGGGTCTCAGCTCTCACAACAGGGTGCTAGACAGACCATCTGCACCCAGAGAATGTTCTTACAAACCTCAGCCTAGAAGCAGCGCCAGGGACCTACTGAGCTCCGCAATTCAGAAGCAAACAAACTCCACGCTTTGTGCTCCACCACTGCAGCCTAAGCACCATCCACCTGGGAAACACCACCCAACACAACACGTCTTTGCCTTGTGCTGAACACAGCCAAAAAGTCTTTTGAGCTACAACTCAGTTCACTAAGCCCATGAGAAATGTGCACTGGGCTTCCACTAATCCTTGAGCCTGGATTTTATGGCTACAGCTGTACTATTAAAGAAGCCAGAGCCCAGGCATGAGTCTGCAAACATCAGTCCTGGTCAGACGCCAGCACCATCTCTAGCGTAGTGTTGATTCAGACCAACTACCCCTCTCCCAAGCAATTCCCAGTCATGGTTTGGGAGTTACCATGGGCCAGGAGAGCTACCAGCAGGCTCATTTTGGAGAGTAAGAGAACTTAGCTGCATGGCACAAGCCACATCAGTTGGCTGCGCAGCCAAAAACCAGTACCTGTCTCAGTCTGGCTAAACTAGCTTAGATTTAACCCACAGGTTTTAATGCAAAGAGCTAACGTAACCTGTGCTGCCTTAACTCAGGGCAACAGGCTTTGACTCAGAAGGTCATTGCCCAAAACACACTTGCAGGACCACATCAAGAGAAGTATTGGTCTTTGTAGAAAGAGTTGCTGAAGGATCACATTATTAGGGGCTTAGTTTGGTGCTCCAGATAAAGGAGGAGAAAGAACAAAACCAAAGACGCCAGCAGGACCTTACTGAGCTGATGGCCACCCCTAGGAACCCACCGTTGGCACACCTAAGTCCCTCATGGCCATCACGTCACTGCTCTGGTGAGACAGAGGATAATTGCATTGGGTCCCACAGATGACTGCACACATATATATATCAGATACCTCCTTCCAGCACATGAGATCTTCTACTGGTTTTTCACCTTGTCCTCCTTGCTTAAGGGCACGCTGATTCTGCCTCAAAGATCTGTGCCTCCTCTTCTCTTGGATCTCATCTGATGCCTACACATGGCTCAGAGCTGCCTCCAGAAACCCATATGTGCATATACAGACCAGAATAACAGTCATTATGCCAGAAGCACTACAACATTGCTGTTCAAGAACCAACAGAAAGAGAGTCAAGTTTTGCACTCTAGACTTTCAAGGCAAAATCCACTGATGGGACAGGGCCCGCGCGAACACTTAGCGTCTCCCTCTGCTTGTACAGGGCTTGTACTGGTGTTTCAAGGTCACATTAGCCCCACACTGATCCACCGTGTGCCTGCAAGCTTCACTAGTCTCAGATTCAGACCAGCGATGACTTACTTGGCACTCGATCCAAAGTAAGAATCTTCTGGCCACCAGCACCACAAATTCAACGTGGGATACAGGAATCCAGCTGTGCTCTGCCATCAGCGACTCAACAGTTTCAGATTTTGTCTCACTGCTCTACGGATGATACATACGGCAGACTTGACTCCAGCTGGCCCTATTGTATTGGATCTACAGTGACAGACAACAGGAGCCAGAAACTTTTTGTTCAAGTAGAGCCAGCAGATGTGACACTGAATAAACACAGACAGTCAATCTGCTGAGTAAGAAGGTATTGTTCATATAAATAACATACATCTAATCCTGCTTCCATTTTAAACCCAAATATGGGAATGCAAGATGCTCAGCACTCTGTAGATTTATGCTTTGAACAATGAGATAAAGCAAAAGCAGATAACACGTAGCCCGTCTGAGCTCAGTTTAATTCTTATTTCACTTTGAATTATTATCAGAACCACAGCTTTCTCCATGAAGAGCTTCCCACAGAGCGTTAACAGTCTGTCCAGGCTAACGTCAGATGGGCTAAGTTAGCCTTATAAAAATATCTGCCGGTCCCTACTGCTTCCCCCAGTGGACCTTAATTACAGAGCAATTAAAAGTATTATTCCAATCATTTTAACCTCACACATTTTGAAAACAGGCATTACACCCACTGAGGGGTTTCTCATGGTCTCAGCAACAAGACTTGTTGGACCTCTGAAATGACACATTTTCTCTTTATTGGAAACTTTTGCAAATTTGCAGCTGCCAAAAAATTATTTCATTAGAAAGCTAGTCATGAGATGAATTAGCACACAAGAAAACCTCCTCTTTAGAGGTTACGTGCCATGTTGACACAAGGTTGGTGCCCTGCTTCAATACCATATGCAGTTAGAAAGCAAGTAGAATTGGTAGGTAAGTTTGATACAGATAATTATTCTACCAGAACCCACTAAAAATAAAACCAAAGAAACTGGCGTTCAACTGCCCCTGCCCTCCGCCTCACAGAAGCACTCTTTTTGTGAGTTCACAGACTACAAAGTATGGCTACAACATAATCCAGCATTTAGCACGCATCCCTTGAGGATTAATGCTTAAGAACCTCTAAAAGACAAGAATTTGCTTTATTAAAAAGAATAAATGAGTAAGAGAGGACTGTCATTGAGACTAATTATACTTGATATCGCTGTGCTTGGTTTCCCCCACTCTAAGGAATCACTTCATTCTTCCTCAAAGCACAGCCACCAGTAGGATGCAATGATGCAACACACAGCAATTAAAAAAAGGATGCAGAAAAAAAATATTATTACATTTCCCAGCATTTTCCACAGGATTAACCTCCATTCTCATTAGAGACACATTTATCTACTTTTTTCATTTGCTAGTGAGCTCCTCCAAGACAAACAGCAATTTATTTATTCCCCAAGAACCCCGGGCCTGAATGATGCAGCCATCTGTCAGCGGGAAGGAGCTCTCTGTCAACGGCTGCTCTTTCATCAAACCCTTTCTAGATTTTAATTTGCCACCTAAATTATCAAGACAAACCAAATAGCTTTTAGCTACACATGTATACACACGAAGCATTTTAAAGCGCAAAGATCACATATATAGAGCACAGCAAGCAGGTCAACCAACACAGCTTTCATGTTCAGAGAAGCCTTCCTATGACCCCAGGTCTTCATATCTGTTTGGCCAAGACACTTCCTTAAGGAAAAAGAGCTCATGTAGACTTCACAAAATGCACTGCAGAAGGTCTGGTGAAGCATCACTGTCATTAATTCAAACTCCCAAAGAAAATGAACAAAGGTATTTCCTTCCTTGGACAGCCACCAAGCCATTCCTGAAGACCATGGATTTCAAACTTATTTTAGACCCCACAGAAGGAAACCAAACCTCTCTCATTTGTTGAGGTTTTGTTTGGGGTCCAGAATTACCTGAGGTGCTCAGATTTTTCTGGTTGTCTCCAGGATAAAAAAGGATCGCTCAGATTTTCTTCATTTTTCCTTGTGCCTCACCTTCTTACGAAGAACTGTGTCAGAGGGTCTCTGGAAAAATTAAGTTACACCATCTGACTGCCCTCTACCCTCAACCTTACCAACCCCTTTAAAAACTTCTCTAACAATTTAAAAATGGAACAACTGGAAGGTAGACAAGCATGCCATTGAGCTAAAGGAGGGATCATCTCATTTAAGTTCAGAGCAGTTATCCAACTCACAGACAGCGTACCCAAGAGTCTAAGACACCCTCTGTATTCAGTGGACCATGATGAGCAAGATAATTGCCCTCAGATGCAGAAGAGATTCAGCCCTTTGAAAGTCAGAAATCCATGATTTCTTGTGAAACTGTGGGAAAAAGTTAGACTCTCAAGGATCCTAAACTACCTGTTTGCATTCTGGAACCAGAACTGCTTGTTGCTGCAGATAGGGAAACACACTGACAGAATTAAAGGTTTTGGGTACACAGTGAAACCAGATTGCGCTATAGTGCTCAAACAACTTAAGCTTTTTCATCATACTACAGCTACAGTGTAAAAGTGCTTACCCCATCCCAAATGGGAACACGGGCATTTTTCTCAAACCCACTTTGTAACTGCAAAAAGTGGAAGTACTAACTCAACCAAGTTCAAACACAATCTCCCCACTTGGGGAACATACAAAAGATAGGTCTGAGAATTCTGTATTTTGTCTGTATTAATACCATTGTAAAAACTAATAGTTTGGTCTTGTATTGTGCACAGTGGGTTAGCCAGCTTAAAAAAAAAAAAATCAAAAACCAAAAAAACACTACACACATGCTATAGATTTAATGGAGACCTGAGAATAAGGAGTATTATTAGAACAGGTAAACACTCCCAAAGTAAGAGAAATTCATCTAAACAGAACTGGATGGACTACCTCCACCCAACAGAACTTTCCTCCAAAAAGAGAGCAAGAAAATAACCTGAGGGTTTTTTTAACAAAATATATACAATATATATGTATATAAAATATATACAAAGTATAACAAAATGCAACAAAAAGATGGTCTGGAGAAAGGTGAGCAGAATCACCTGCGTCTTCTGTCCCACCAGAAGAACCTGTCTTCTGCATGACCTCCTGGTGCAGCTGCCTGGAAGTGCCCAGGACCTGCGTTCATCCCTGAAAATCCCCAGCACATCCAGACTCTGTGCCCCAGGGCAGCTGGCTGGGAAGCAGAGTACTCACCTGCTTGTCGAAACTATCAGGTACCAACTCTGCAACGCTTTCTATTGCAAATTAGCCTGATGAGAGAGGAGTGTTTCAATGTTTGTCTAGATCCACTTATTTCTGTGCCTCAGTTTCCCTGCTGTCTTTAGATGTTTAATTAGCATTCTCAGTGCGTTACAAAAATGGCCAAAGAATCTCCCTTCTATAAACATCCACATGTGAGGTACCCTCTCCTTCACTCCAAAAAGCATCATTAGGTAGTGAAGGTTCTTTGCATCGGCTTCAGAATTTCAGAATCAAAAGTATGAAAATATACAGGGAGAGCTCACAAACTACACTTAGCAGCCTCTGCCTCACCACAAATGCACTGTGCAGGATTCCCATGCTGTCACACACACACACACACGCCTTCAACACACATTGCGTTGCTCTCAACACTAAATCTCTGCTAAGGTAACAGCAGCACCAAGCCTTTAATATGCAGTTAATTGGTTTTGATTCTGACCTATGTGCTTACATCCTCAGTAAATAGCAGCTCTAGCATCTGCAAAGTGCGCTGGATCCTCAGGTAACATCGGGATTTTCACTCCCTTTTATCATGACACAAAGAAGGCTAACAGCATCTTTCTTCAGAAACGTGATGTTCTTTTGCTAGGAGGCTACCTCGCCAGGCTGAGCTCCTATCATCGGTGGTGGCTTTTGAAAACTCGTTTCCTATTTGATCTGAACCTGTGCTTTTACAAATGGAAGTATAATCTTCAATTTGATGGTGTAAAAACAGCTGTTTTATTGTCTGCAGTTCTCTTGGGCACTCATCCAAAAGGTACTCAGAACTACACGATATATCCTAGCCTTCTGTTTTTGAAAAAAGCTAGCTGATTTGGGAAAAAAGGATTATTTAGAGTTACATCAGATCTCTTCCCCCACCACCACAGCGTGTAGGGAACTGGACTCAGTTCATCACTAGCTGCAGTGGACAGCTCAGATCCCAGGGTTCTGAGAACCAGGCAAGGGAAAAAAAAAAAAAAAAAAATCTGGCCAGCTGGCAGAATTTAAGATGACCAGCAGAAATATTTCCTCTAAGGGATTCCTCACAATTAGTTCACTATTTTATGAAAGCAGGGAAATGCAATAATGCTGGACAACACTAAAGGAAATGTAAGCAGGCCAGAAACTCTAAACCCTGTAACAAACAGGATAACAACTAAGGAAAAACTACTACACCTTGCTCAGAAAAAGTCTTCTTAAGTGGTCACTGAAAAACTTTGGTGTGCGCCCACCCATCTCACATCCTCCACAAAGCATTAGGATTTGCTCTCTCTACTCACCTGTATTTTTTTTCCATGAAAATTTGTAGGAATTTTCCCTCTGAGAACACTTCTTCTGCTAAATTTGACTGATATCAGCTCAGGGACTCAGCAGTTACAGAGGGACAGGGGCAGACAGAGCGGTGTGGATTCACCAGTGGCTAATAAAGAGCAAGGTGCTGCTAGGGCTTTAACAGGGCTGGGCTGGGCAATCAATCAGCTGCAAGACACAAATCCACTGGAAACCTATCTTCATTACTTCTGCTGTTCACAGAAGAAATTGTTTTTAATCCAAACCTGTCTAATAAACAGTACTTTCAGAAAACAAGGAGCATATACATTACCTCAGTAACAAAGAGAGTGCGCGGATCAATGATGTCCAAGAAGTGCCTGAATCTGCCATAAAATGAAGTCTGGAATACAAGAAGAAACAAAATGTGTTTAGTTAGAAATTGCCTTTCATCCTCTGTGCAGAAAGATTTTACTTCCTCTGCAGAACTAAGCAGCAACTGAAAAGCAACGACAGAAAAGCCGTTCACTCGTAATTTGTGATAGAAGGTCTGGGAGGAAGAGACGAGGACTTCAGCCAGGGGCTGCTACCAACAGGATACTGACATAGGTGCTTTAATACAGGGAAACTATCAAGCTGCTAAAATACCCTTTGCTGTTTCCCTGAAGAAAAAACACTGCCTGCTTCACCTTCCCTGTGGGACTGCTGGGAGATGCCTGGAGAGCCTCTGGGCACGGCTCCAGAGCTGCCGCGCTGGCGATGCTGTCGAAGGAAGCCCCAGCCCGTGGGGTCTTCAATGCTCTCGTGGGCTGCTTTTCCCCACTCCCGCTAGCATGCGTCTCATGAGAAAGGTGAACGACGAGACTAAGCACAAAACCAGTCTTACGTTTATTGCAGAATTGTTCAGGTGCTAAATGGGCTGGGTTTCATTGTGCCAGTCTACACAAATGCAGAGTAAAAGATGGACTGTGAACCTTAACGTTTTTACAAATAATCAAGGCTTTACGGTTTGGGCTTGTTCCTATATGCATGCTTGGAAAAAATCCGATAAAATACATGTTTCCAACCTGCAAAACACTCAAACGTTGCAGACACCACACTGAATCGCATCTAGAATAAAATAATTGGTAGAGATTTATAGAATTTGAGAAAAATCTATATTCGACCCCGTCATGCTCACATCAGGCAATCTTCCCCGCTCCCAACATCCTCACAGTGCTAAGGAGGAGAATAATTGAAGACCAAGTGGAATAAAGCTGATAAAGGGCAAAAAATGAATGGGGTTCTCCAAAGCAAAACGTCTGCTGCAGTCTGGAGCCACACAGAGATCAAGGGGAGGGAGAGAGCCGGGCATTCACCAGGAGGGCGCAGGATCCAGTCCTACAGAATGAGTTGTGCTCCATGGCCTGCACTAAATTTCATACACGTGCCCCTGGAAGGCACTTGGGGTTTCACGGATGGTGAATTCTAGATGTGCTTACGTATGGGTACCACTGTGCAATGAAGATGCTTTCACCAGGAGCAGCAAAAGCGGCTGAAGGACCAGAACAGGATGCAGAGAACGGGGAACAGCCTGCGAGAAGGGCGAGGTATCCGTGAAACAGGCTGGAGAGGTTGTGGGCAGCTTCAAAGGAAGAAGGAGCAGTTTTGACTCAGTATTGAGATACAAAAATAAAAACTGAATTTAGGCAAGCCCAAAGCGCTGGACGATGGACTACTGAGATATCCGGAGTACATCATCACTTCGGCTTGGGTCTGGATTCACTCACACCGGATGCAGGCAGCCCAAACTTTCACCCAAGCAGCCTGGGCATCGGCAAGGACAAACGGACACATGGCAGCCCGGTTTGGTGGCCGATCTTCTTCTCTTGGCTCTTCCCGAGCAGAACTTGCACCCCATCACATCGCAGAAAGGACGCAGCCGTGGACCACCACGTGCTCTTGAACATCGGGATGCCTTCGCACTGCGGCCACGGGCAGGCAAATCTTTTTGCGGTTACTGTGCAGAAGCACGCTATAAATAAAGGACGGGAATACGGATGCAGCAGTGAGAATGGCATTTAATCACAGCCCGGCATAATTTTATGAAACCTGCTGGCTCTTCTCTGCTGAATCCATCGAGCACAGAGAAATACCAATAATACTGCTGACTTACTCTGGCAGAAACCCCTCCCTGCTGGCAGCTCCCTGTAGCACTGCTGTCCACCACCCTGCTCTCAGCTGCTCACAAAGCTCTGTGCTGTTATTTTCCCATGTTCTGCACTAAAAAAAGAAAAACCTGCAACTGAACAAAACAGCTTCACATAACTTCAGAAAAAAAGCCTAGTGGGTTTTAATTAACATTGATTTAATTAACACTAATTCCGGTACTTGCTAGCTTTTGAGAGCTTGGCAGTTCGCTACCTGACTTTGATTTTCAATAGAAAAACCTCTGCGGATGCCAGTGCCCTCCACATCACCACTGCCTGATGCTCTCCAATGGTGCAGGGACCGATGTGACTACAGCATGACTCACTTGCTCTCCCGTCACGTCATCCCGAGCGCTCCCACGGATCATCTTCCCTCTCCCACCGCCCGTCCTTCTGCACTCGCTCAATGCCGAGCAGCAATAAGACGGCTCAGGGTGGTTTTAAGCACTTCGTGAATCTGGAAGCTTTCACGGCAGCTCCAGTCCGGGCCGCTCAAGCCCCAGCTGAGGATGGTTTGAGCAGCCCAAACCCATCGTGCTGTGATCCTGTCACCACGTGCCCTCCTCTCCCTGCCCGTGTCAGCACTGGCACCCGTCTGATGCTGCAGTGGTCTCACTGGGGAGCCAAAAATGCCAGAAGTCTCACCCTGAAACGAGGGATCCATCTCCAGGTGGTGGTGGTGGTGCCCAAACCAGTTTGTTCTGTGGTCAGACAAGCCCCAGGGCAAGGGCAGGACCATTCGAATGGGGTCAGGACACCAGCCGTGACTCAGGCTACCACGGAATTGTACAGTAAGGTCCAGAGCCAGAAAAATTAAGAATAAAAAAACCCAATGCTACCATGCAGAGCTGCTGGCCATTCCTTCAAATGCTTACAGCCAACAATCCTACCTTTAAGGGCATACATAGTCTTCAGAAAGCCCCAAGACATATTCATGCAGATCCTTCAAGTTTCACAAAGCTGGAAAAGCACTTCTTCCCTCACCTCTTCCCACCGCAGGTGGGAACGTGTCCCTTTCTCTGATATCCCAAAGCACTTCATAGTGCAAGCTCACCTGGGACCAGCCGCTTGTCTGCTGGCAGACAGGACTATTTCAGCATTTGCTTCTTTCATCCCCACTTCTAAAAGAAGTGGAAGAATGAAGAAATTATCCTCTTGCCACTGCTACTTCAAAGAAGGGACAGTGGGAAGGCAGACGTGCTTCTTCCTCAGGCTGAAACACAAGGCAGAAACCAGTTCTCAACAACATCTCTGATCACCAGGGATGCACAAAAAAATCCAGTTGAGATGGAGTCTGCCCTCCCTCCCCTACAGCAATCAACAAGACCCGACTGATTACCCGTGGCTTCCACTTTCTTTCTGAATTACCACAAGCTCTCTAAAAACGCAACTACACAAACTTGCTTTTCCTTGTTGCTGTTCATGAGCCGCTTGAAAGTGAAAACCACTCTTAAAAATCTCCCATGAAGGGGATTCTGGCACTCAGACATGACCTAACCTTATTTCTAAGGGCTTTTGCCACGCTGAGGTTAAATCTCCGGCACGGCAATTGAAGGGAGAACCTCTCAGCTCTGTTCTCCCAACCCCAACCAACAGGACCAGCTGCAGCCCTGCAGCAGTGAGGACATCCCAGAGCTCAGGAGCAGAGGCCCCGGGCCCAGCCCGGAGCCCAGAGGCCCCCTCTGAGCACCGGGCAGCACTTCTGTGCCGGGCGGGTGCCGGAGCCCTGGCACCGGCTGCCCAGAGGTGCTGGGGGCTCCTCCTGGGGCATCTCCAGCAGCCGCCTGGCCGTGGTGCTGGGCACCCTGCTGGGGGTGGCCCTGCTGGGGCAGGGCTGGGGCCAGGGGCGCCCAGAGGTCCCTGCCCACCCTGACATCCCGGGGTTCTGGGGTTCTGTGACATCCCCACGGGGTCTGCGTGCTCCAGGCCGGCTCGCTCACACCCCACCTGCACGCCAGGCGAGCCGCTAACAAACTTCTCGCTGCGCTGTCTCCAGTCCAAGTTCCTTCAAAGAAGACAACTGCATTAAACCTCATCTCCTCCCACGTCCAGGCCAAGATTTTAAAGAGCAGCTTTGTTAATCAAGCAGTTGAAAAAAAAAAAAAAAATTAATTGGTGGAAAAAGCATCTTTCTGCTTCTCCCCCTCACATGCACACACAAGGCGGGCTCCCTCACACTCAAAACACTGGGGTAGGAAAAAGCAAATAAAGCTCAGCCCTGGACAGGGGAGCAGCCCAGTACCCGTGAGGTGGGTGCCAGGGAGGGACTGCTGGAGGTCCCAAACCTAAAACATCTCAAGGTCGATTCACTGCTCTGTGCCTTGCCTCGTGAAAAACAGCACAAACGCAGTCCACCGGTATGAGCTGGAACAAAAGGTCGCACCTGGGAACTACATAAAATCCTAACCATTCTGAAATCCAGAGGCAAATTAAATCAGATCCAAGTGCTGCACCTCCAGCACATCTCAGGGCGCCTTCATGGACTTAACCGCAGAACTGCTACTCACAGAGCAGATGAGGATTTTGCTCTCCAGTCCTAATTTGAAATATTTCCCTGCAGATACCAAGTTGCTGCAGGACAAGAAGGAAATAAACAGCCAAAAATGCAACGGACTGTTTTGCAGGCTGACCACTGACAAGAAGCCTTCAAGAACAGCTTATTTGGTTCTAGCAGAAACAGAACAATTGGTTCCCACAGCAGGGCTATGAGGACCCAACCCAGAACCTCCTGAGCACCTCCCAGTTACACGCCGACATTTTACACTGCCTGCTTGCACTCAGCCTTCACTGTGCTTTCTACGATGGGAGCATCGTGTTTAATTGTGAATAAAAGCCACGAGAAATAAATAAGACCAGGACAAAATTCTTTCTGCTTGAAATACATTCAGCTCCTAAATTATTTCCCTACAGCAACCAAACCCATTGTACATTGCTGGTCTTTGCTGCACTCCAAAGCTCCAGGTACAACTCAGGGATCAAGCAGGCACCGATTTCTCAGGTTTCTTACAGGACTTTTTGGCTCAGCTAAGAGGAATGGAGAAGCCTCCACAAAGAAAGCAAGCTGGTTTCAGTTAGTTGGTAGAAATAAATTCAGAAATGCATTACAGAGATATTTCTCTTATTCTTTTCTATTCAAGATTTAAAAAAATGCATTCAAAATTTAGTACAAATTTAGATCAGACCAGGCACTGTCGTGCCATCCTGGCATTTCTACAGCAGAGAGATGCCTCACTGAAAGCCCCAGCCTTGGGAAAACAGGAGGCTGACGTCAGGTGAAGCACAAGATTGCAGTTTCTAGTTTTTATACTTTTCCTCTGTAACCGCTTGAAGTTCTGCCATTGCCGACAAGCGTTTGCTTTCCTAGGTTCTGGCTGCTATCTTTTTAAGCTCCGTTAGTTAAAGGCCTTCAGGACGCAGGAAGCAGCCGCTGCTCTGGTACATAACAGAACTACCTCAGCATAACGCTGCTGCTACAGACTGGGGTGCAGGGCAAGAAGGGAAAGACCGGGTGTTGTGGCACATACCTGCCCACGGTCCGTATCACAGATCCTTATACCTGGGGAACTGCTACAGGTCTTCACAAAGGAGCATCCTGTTCTTCCTGCACCTCAGACGGCCAAGCCACTGCTCAGCCCTTCTCCCCCCAGCTATTACCTTGCCCCAGGCTCTGGCAAACACGTGCTCATTAATTATTACAAGTCCTAAGAAGAGGGAATCTGATTTTATTTGCCTTTTAGATGCCAGTGCATTCAGTGTTACTCCCTGCTCCACTGTGCCTTCTTTTGCTTTGAATCATCCATGATTCAACCACTTTGTTTCCTCTTACCTGCCTTACCCTTCTTCCAATCACTCCATGCCCACGTTATGCCCGCCATCCTCTGCTAAGCGGACAGCAAGGTATTTCCACCTCCCTCCAAGGTTTGCACTGGACGCAGCAACCCTACAGCACGCTTCAGCCAACCAGTCCCAGAGTTCACTGAAAATTCAGGATGCTTGCTTCTCAACAGGATTATTTCCCGTTCTGGCCGTCACACCCATGCGAGGGATGGAGCCTGCAAGACGCCCACAGGCTTGACCTTCAGCTCCCACGTACACCCAGTGTCTTGTTTGCCATTTTATTCCTGTAACATCTGTTGTAGTAAACGGTTATTTGGAGGAAAACTGAATAATGCAAATTTCCTGTGATTAATCGGGGCTATTTTGGTACCGCTTCTCACCAGCCTGCACACAAGATGAAGTTCTGAAAAGCGGCTGGGAACATTAATTCCCTTCCACGGCACGGCAGTTCGCAGGGAGCAAGGGAGCGCATTACAGCTCCAGATCAGTTAAGTCGCTGTGCTGCAGGCCACGCAGGATCCAGCTGACTCCAGGACAAACGCTAGAAAATGGAAAATACTTCTTCCAGGCTCTGGAAATTTGGAGAGAAGGGCAGTGACAGATGGGTAAATGACCATTAACAAACACTTGTTTAATCACCTTAATTTAAAGAAGGTGGGCATTCCTCAAAACTGCGTGCTGGAAGAATAGGAGATATGCACAACTTTACTAATTTAATTACAGTGCGATTGTAAAAAGGATTTAATTAAGCCAGAGCAAAAGGCACACAGACTTGTTTTTTCTACCTAAAAATCAGGCTTAGGTCAGCTTTAAATTAGGAAGTGATTTAAGCTAAACCAAAGAGAATACATATTAAAGAATACAAGCCATTGAGCAACCGCACGCTGGAAGGTACGGCTGTGTAATTGCACGCACATTCGCAGCCCACCCCAGCGACAAGTTTAGGCTTAAGCTATGCACTCTTTGCCCTTTAACACTCTAAATTTGACTTTAGAGTACTGAAGGGCCACAAGTCTGTTCCTGCATCTTCAGTCACCTGTGGTGACAGGTGAGGGTTCAGATGCCCTCAGAGCCACAGCAAAGAGACAAATCTTCTTTTTCTCCCTCTAACAGCAGCAGCAGCTCCCCTTTTTTCCCCCGCTGGCACTGCAGATCATAGACTTAGCTCGTGGCCCCTGCAGTTTGCTCCTGGGCTGTTTTATCCCCACACGATTCCCAGCCTTTACCTTCAGCCACTCAACTCAACCCCAGCACAGGGGTTGAGCTCACACAGCGGTTTCCAACAACCGGCTTTGCGGAGCAGGAGCCCGGTCGAGCTCCCCGGCTCAGCAGGGGTTTACATCCTGCAGCACAAGACACGCACAAGCAAACTCCCTCTTTAAAATACAATCCTGGCTGACAGAGATTTAAAAAAGCCAACGGATGGCTTTTTTGGCAGATTCTACGAAGTTAGCAGATAAACACCAAACCCAAAGGTGTCTGTATTTCCTCTTCTCCTCTGCAATTCACCTTTAAGCGTGTGTTTGCAGAACCCAATAGATTGCAAAGGATAAAAAGGGTCAGCCCACCTTCAGGGCTGAGAAAGCCACGTTTGGCAGCAGCAAACCCCACGTAGTGCATGCTAACCTCATCTCAAGCAGCTTTTACATGCTAGGATGGACCTGCACATATATAAAAGTTACAGCAGCTGCAAACCGGCTTTAAACATCCTTCTGTAGACTGCTAAGAAAATCCCTTCTCTGTAACAGTGGCCCTTTAGGAGAGAAGAGTCTCATTCACTTTCAGTGGAAAATAACTTTAAACTGGGAAGCAAGAGTAGGAACTTCTGTATAACTTCATGCTGTTATAACACAGCTCTGGTTCCTCCCGCTGCTTGTACCAGGGCTTTCAGCAATTACCGTACGCAATCAGCAAGCCATTAAGCTCCTGAGAGGCATATCTAATCAAGAGCTTCTTTATCTGTATGTTATTGCAAGGGTTATCTTGGACATAGGAGGCACACGGTTTTACTCAGGGAGTAACAAAGAAGTTGTGTTTAAAACTTACCAGAGAGTAGGAAATAATGACTTTCAGCACTGACATCCCTACAAGACATTTCCGAGATTAGCATGTGTGGAGTTCCAACACTTAAAATATCTGCAAGGTCAAGCTCTGACAACAGCGCGCCTCTGACGCTGCTGCTAATATCGCAGCGGTAGAAGTGACATGTTTGGCCAACAGGACAAAACATCCCAAGCGCATCGTGTACTTGCGCCTGTGCATATACACTGAGCTGCGCAAGGGACAAAAGATGTTTGCAGTTCTGGGTTGCGTTTATTCCCCTTCATCTCCTTCTCCTTCCCCTAAAGGATCTAAGGTCCGTGACTTCTCTTTTTCCTGCTTTGCAAGGAGGACGATGCACGTCTGGCTTGTCGAGGGCGGTCACCTCAGCCGGGAAGAAAGTCAGCTCACGTCTCGCTCAGCTCCCTCTGTGCGGAGTTCGCAGCCCTCCCCACACCAGCCGGGACAGCCTCGTGATGCTTTATAGAGGGCTGACCCCAATAAAAACACTAAAGTTTAACTGGCGCTATCTGCCTGCAGCAGTTAACACCACTGTTTGGCGAACCGCCATGCCCACACCTTATTTAGAGCTTTGCTGGAAAAGTTTCCTCTGCTCTCCTGATAGAGGAAAATGCATCTATTTTGCCTGGGCAGAAGCAGGAGCCCTGGGCTACAGGCAAAGACCTCGGAGCTTTGGGAACTTGCATTTAATGTTTTGGCTCAAACGGAGGGAGCACTTAGCAAATCTTTTAAAAAAAAAAAAAAAGAGTATGCTTAACAAATTAAAACTACTTGTCAGAAAACTAAGCCCTTATCACACATCCTCAAGCGTAATGTCCTTACTTCTTCTTTTACCTAAAATTAACCTCCTTCCATTGGGAGGCAAAAGCTGCTCCCAGCATAAATATGACTTGACAGATGCGACTTGCCTGAAGATCAGGAAAAACAAGTGAGCTGCAAAGCAAGAGGTAGGAGAAGGGGAAACAAGCTCCAGGGGGGTGCTGGGGATGGGTGCCTCTCAGCAGCTGCCCTAAATGCTGCTCCACTCCTTTCCCAGGGCTCTGGATCCCAGCGAGGGAAGGAAATCACCTCCTCTCCTCCGAGCCACATCCCCAGAACACCGAGCTTTCTCTCCAAGGCTTTTGTTCCTAGCACATAACTTTTCCTTCTTTTTTTCCCCCCACAAAGACAAAGATGCCTGTGCCTAACACAGCTCCCCGACGTCTCTCACAGGCATTCTTCCCCAGCACCATCCCGCGGCCCTGGAGACTGACATTCCCTAACCAGCCACAGTGTCGGGATGGGGAAATAAATACCAGCTCGCTCTGAGGACAGGTCGGGATGCTGCAGCTGGGGAGCCGACGGAAGCAAACATGACCACAGGACCCAACCAGGTGCCCTCCCTCTTTTGCTCCATGACCCCGCAAAGCTGCTGGATCCCAAACTGGGCTGTCTGGATGTGTTGTGGACACGGAGCAGGAGAAAGGGCATCACCGCAGGGGAGAATAGGGTGAGAGCCAGCAGGACACGGGCACCAGTGACCCATCCTGCAGCTCCCACCACCGGACCTCTACACTGATTGGCAGGAAAAATTATGGGAAACAAATAAAATCCCTCCAAAGGAGAGGGGGAATGATTTTCAGAGCAAAGCACCCCCAAAGCACCGAGTCTAAAGGGTGCTTTAGCCTCCTGGAAAACCTCACCCTCCAGTGGAAATGCACCCAGCTCACCTCCCTGGGGTGGCGGTGGGGAGAAAGGACAGCTCTGCTCAAACGCGTACGTAATCATTAACATCCTGCCATACCCCTCGAAACATTTTCTAAATGTTGCTACAAGTGACAGTCACTCCTTAATGAACAGAATGCACTGATTCTGTGCCTGACGCGCTGCCAAGTGTGCCTCGAATCATCTGTGGTGTCTAGAAGGGAGTAGTGTCTCCTCCTCCTCCTCCTCTCCATATTAAAAAGCTCTGTCTCCCCAGCCTGAGCATCTCTCGGTTCGTGTAGACGAGCAGAAACAGCCCCTTCCCTGCTGCAGGGCAGCTGTGGCTCCAAGGAGGTCCCTGCACCCTCTCCTGTCCTGCACCCTAGGGAGAGACCTGGGGTAAGGCGGCAGGGAAGAGCACACAGACCTGCCAAGTGCTGGCCCCGCACGGGAAAGCAGCAACCGGACTTCTTCGTCACCCGAACGGGTGGCTTTGGTCAAGCCAAGCTCTGGGATCTGCAATTAGCAAGTCAGATGGTTGGCAAACAGCGGTCCTGTACAGATTTCGTGTGGTAGTGGGAAGAAAGCCTCCTTGGAGACTTCCCCAATAGCCGGGGGCGGGGGGGGGGTGGCCTGATTAGCGAGCAGGCTCCTGTTCCTCCTCAGTTTGGTAACTGCGACATCTCCTTTCTTTTCAGAGCGGCCTCATCCTGCTCCAGAACGAAATCAGGAGCAGCTGAAGTAGGTTGCATGAACTTCTAAGAGCCACGTCAGAAGTCTGACACAGCTCCACGAAAACAAGGAGCAGCCAGTGTCATCCATGCTACGGCAGGGGCCCTGATGATAACTCAGGAACGGCAACATCAGTACGTGTGGAAGGAGCAGAGTGGAGGGAGATAAAACGCCCCGAAACTTGCACCAGCTTTCCTCACTTCCACAGTATTTACCGGGATAGTTTGTTTCAGGCCTTTCTAATTATTCCACAGGATCCCGGGCTGGCTGAGGCGGGCAGGCACCTCTGGGTGCCCCTGCCCCAGCAGGGCCACCCCTAGCAGGGTGCCCAGCACCACGTCCGGGCGGCTGCTGGAGATGCCCCAGGAGATCTTCCAGGTGAACGGCCCCCCAGGCCCTCCAAAAAGCCCCTCACACTTCTGCACAACTTCAACCCGGAGCAGGCCCGAACCGAGCAGCAACCCCAAACCGCCACTTACGGAATCATCTTCCCCAGCACAAAACAGCAACAAAAAAAAATCACATTTCCTTGATACTTCACGCTCTTTATTTTAATGGACTAATTACTGCATTAAGGACAGCTCTGTGCACCAACGAGCCCGCGAGGAGGCCCAGCGACCCCTTCTCACAGTTTCGGGCCAGCATCTCGCCCCTCACCTCCACGCAACCTTGGGCTGCCAGCCACCCTGCCGGGACTGGGCCCAGCCTTCGCACCACCCTGCCCGGGTCAGGCGGACACGCTGTGACCCCGCGGCGGGGACAGGCGAGCCCGTCCCGCGGGGTGGCACCGGGGGACCCTCGCCCCGCTCCCCAACCCTCGCCGGGTCTCGAACCCGCGACCCCAGAGCTGCACACCGCCCCCCGCCCCCCCGCGCCACAGGGGCACGGCGGGACGCGCCAATCGTCGCCCGCCGCGGGAGCTGCCGGGGGGCGGGGCGCCACGGCTCTGAGTGACAGTTGCGTGGGCCAATGGAAGACGGGACGCGGACCAATCAGCACACAGCCTGAGGCGAAGGAGGGGAGAGAATTGGGGGGGGGGCTCGGCTGTNCCATGCCCGTCCCCCTCCCGCCGCCCCCTCGCGCGGCGGCGGTACCTGCTCGAAGCGGGGCTTCCCCAGCTGGAAGGGGGGATAGTCCGCCGGCTCCGCCATTCCCTTCGCGCGCTGCGGGCGCCACTTTAAACAGCCTCCCCCGCCGCCGGGCCCGCCCCTTGCGGCGCCGCCGCTCTGATTGGCCGCGGCCCACCGCAGCTCCCGCGCGGCACGCCGGGAAATGTAGTCCTTCCCCGCCCGGCACCTCACGGGACGTGGAGTCCGCGCGGCGGGGGCGAAGGGGACGCTGGGACAAGGCGGCTCGCTCCTGCCAGCCAATGGGAAGGGCAGGGTGACGCGGGGCAGCATGGGAGATGGAGTCTGCAGCGGGGCGGTGCCCAAGGCACGACGGGAAGTGCTGTTTGGCGGGAAGCTGAGGGAGAGCCCTGAGGGGGAGCGAGGAGGGCGGCGAGGGCAGCGCCGGGCACGGGGCGAGCTGGGGTGGGGCAGCACGGAGAGGAACTCTCCTCAGGCACGGGGTTCTCCCCACCCCACCTCTGGTGGGGTGAGCCTTGGGCTGGCTCCACCTGCCCAAAGTGCTGCCACAGTCATGGCTGTGGGGGGTGTGAAGTCCTGAAGGTGCAGCCAAAAGTGTTGGGTGGAGGAGGAAAGCCTGGGCTTGATGACAGCACAGCTGTGCCTTGTTCTTTTTTGTGATCGTCTCAGCAGATGTCTCCAGTGGTCTCATAGTACTGGAGAGACAGGGCACCCGCTACACTGCAAAGGTGCGATCCCAGTCTGCTCAGCCAGGACTGGTAGGAGAAAACAGCAGTTCTGGCATGGCGTAGGGGAGCCCTTGTCAGTAGCTCTGCGGGCTGTGAAAGAGGACAGAAGCACCTGCTGCCCCAGTGCTGTCTCACAGCAGAAGTGCTCCGCGGAAGACAGCAGTCCTGCTTAGATTCAGGGCTCTACAAGGGCCACGTACGGTCAGACTTTCAGGCAGATATGTTAGTCTTTTGCCTGCTTCAGCTGCCATTTTTCACCATCTTCCGCCCTGTTCTCCTTTCTGAGAAAGAACAGTTGAATTTAGCAACTAACAGAAATGTCTAAGGCAACACACCGCGCGTGGATGACGGAATTACATTCTTCCCTCCCTAAAAGCACATATACCTCACAGTGCACATTTCTGTCCAGTTCATGAGGAATTCACTCCAAAGTGTTCTTCCTTTTTTGCACTCAAATGCCATTTTCTCAGCGACACAGCAGCCAGGATATGCATGGTGATAGAGGATGCACACGAACGTGACATGGATAGCAGACATCTGCCTTAACTCTGAAATTGAGCAAATAATTGCACATAGCAAGGTAAAAGCTCAAAAGCTTCTGAAAACCCTCAAGTTTCATCATTTCCTTGTAGAAATACATATTCTTACTTTGATGGGAGCCTAACAATTGCTATTGACCTTTAAAATACATTATTAAAAATAAAGAATAGGAAACGTGGGAGTAATAAGTTTACTTTGATGCAGGCTTACTTATCTGCTTCATCAGTATTATGATTTGTGGAGATGAAGGCAAGGTTTTTGTGGAGCTGAGAGCAGAAGGGGCGCTTTTGAAGCGATCTCCAGAATCCTCTTCTCTAGATTAGTGGAATAAGAAACGCCTGGCCCTGCAAATGCTGGTGAGATTGTTTGGAGGATTAGAATCAATTCTCTGAGGAAGAGCAAAGGGCCAGCGACAACCCTGCAGATGCAGATGAAGCAGGGAATGCAGTCAGGGTATAAGAAGAAGGCTTGGCACAGCAGCAGATTATAGAGCAGGTCAGAAACAGGCTTTCTAGCTAAGGAGAAATTAAACAATATACCTGAAAACAATTTATTATTCTTTGCTATACAAGGGAAAACATCAGAGCTTTTTGCTGTGGGGATGCTGCTGCTCTGCTTCATGGTTGTGGTGCTGATGTTTTGCGCTCTCTTTTCACTTGCAAAAACAGCTTCATTTTTTAGGCTAATTCAGCACTGATCCCTTTCACTGAATCTCAGGTCTCTCTTGCAGCTCCAGGCAGAAAAGGGGCAGCAAAGGGAGCCAGCACAGCGCCTGTCGCAAGGGCGATACCTCGCGGCATTGCCGAAGCACGTACGCCATTGCAGCTAGCCGTACGGTGGGTGAGAGGCTCTGCAGAAGCTCGTGCTGGCCCCAAGGGCCCATGCCACTCTGTCGGGTCTCACCTTGCAGCCCCAGCCCCTTGGCCACATTTGCCCGAGAGAGTCCCATGGTGTCACTCAGGTTATGTGAGAAGGGAGGGGGTGAACCTTGCTTTACCTGAGCTTTAATCCGCTGTGGGAGCAGAAACCAAGATACGCAGCCCAAAACAGTACACCAGAGTGTACCTACCCTTTGTACCAGCATGAGAAAGGATCTTCTACTGGAACAGAGAAGGGATGTTTTCTCAGTTCTTATCGCTTTTCCATTAGAGATACTGTCTAGTTAAAATCAAGTCGTTCCTTCAGAGAATCACAGAATCCCAGAATGGTTGGGGTTGGAAGGGACCTCTGGAGGTCATGTGGTCCATCCTCTGCTCGAGCAGGGTCCCCTAGAGCACATTGCCCAGGATTGTGTCCAGACGGCTTTTGACTGTTTCCAGGGAAGGAGAGTCCACAACCTCTCTGGGCAGCCTTTTCCTTCCTGCACTGCACCAACCTGCTCCCCCAACAAGCCTGTTTCAGTTGCAGGCTGCTGGCATCCCGCAGCACCTCCCTTTTGCCCTTTCTCTGCATTGTTGTGTAAAAGCATGAAAACGTGACCCCCTGGAATGGATAGATGATGAGCAAAGACCTGGTCCCACAACAAATTCTGCTTACTGGTGTGTACCCAGTGCTGCCCTTGTGCCTTGTCCTCAGAGTTAATGGTTTGCTTCCGTTAATTAAACTCAGCTGCAGTGCAGACTCTGCACAGTGCTGGCCCAGCTGTGTGACTAGGACAGGGTTTCACATGGCTTACACCTCATTTTGACCCCACAGGACACTGCTGCCCTTCTTATCCCTCTACTTGTGCTGTGATGTCAGTCGTTATCCCAAAGAACAGCATGTAATTAGGGTTTGCTTTCTTCTAGGCAGGGTCTAACACTGCTTGGAGCCCTAACACTGTCTTAAAAGGCAAAAAAAAAAAAAAAAAAAAANNNNAAAAAAAAAAAAAAAAAATCCTGTTGCTATGACTAATATTTTATAATGCAGCTGTTCTTTTTCTAAAGGTTTCATCCTGTTCATCCTGTACTTCACAAAAGTAAACTCAGGAAAATCATTAGGGCTCTGCAATAAATATGGATTATAACCCAAATCTCTCAGTCTCTATACCAGGGAAATCCCCCTCCCTCCCATCACAGTTAGAGCCAGATAATTGATACAATCCCTAATGTTGACACACTAAATGTTTTATAACAACAGAGGGGAGAGAATCTGTTTATCTAAAACCACATTTGGAGTGACATAAGACTATCACTTTTCTGGTTAAATACCAGAAAGAATATCAATTCTTTGGCTGATATCAATCTAACCAGATCCATTTAGACTGACAACTCACGTTTCACTGGTTTAGAGAAAGGGGGGAGGGGGGGGTTGCTTCCCTAGATCAGTGACTAAGTCAACACTGACATTTCTTTCCCTTTTGGCAGGGGGGTACAAAACCCTCAGCTATCGAGCACACTTGTCTGGAAATCCAGTGGGATTTGGGGGTCTCAGACGGCCGCCCCACACGTGACAGCTGGGTGCAGAGCTGGGCTGCTTGCTGGCTCTGGGAGAAAGTCGCAGGAACATTTCTTGTCGGCTTCCATCTGTAAAGCCAGATTTTGAGAAAACTTGCAGCGGGCTGCAAAACTCAGGCTTTGAACAAGAAACCCAGCCAGTTCTTCCTGCTAGGATGGGAATTATTTGCCTTAGTCCCAAGTCAGTGTTTAAGCTTTCAAGCAGGCAGAGAGATTCAATGTAATCCTGTCAGTTTTAGCAGGACTAAGGTCTTGAAGTCCTTTTTTTTTTTTTTTTTCCCCTGACTTGACTCCAACAACCCCACCTTCTAATTACCGCCACTCTGCTCTACCACCAGTGCCTCTGCCACCAGTGGACAGCCAGACTAGCCCTGTAATTTCAGGCTGTCTTTACTTTGTATAGTCTTTCAGAGGGCCGCAGTTCAGCACCCTGATCCTGCACAGCAGTGTGCTGAACGTTTCCCCAAGCCCATCCTGGCTCTCAGGGCTAACGTGATACCCCTGGACAGGTGCTTGGCTAGATAACGGCCTGCAGTCCAGCTGGATGAAAAACAAACTGGGATTAGAGCTAATGAAACTCTTCTGTCACTTACAGAAAAGCCATTTACCAAAGCTTAAGGGGATTTTTTTTTTTTTTTTATTTAAGGAAAAGGCATGAATGAAGAAAAAAGCAGGCCTTGAGACAGAAAAACAGCTGAGTGGTAAAACAGGTGGGTGGGATTACGGCAGAGAAGCTGGAGGCAAAGGTCTGGGCTGCAGTTCAGTCCTCTGCCAAGCAAGGTCTGCTGCACAGAGGGCAGAAACACAAGCACCTCGTGCCCAAGAGGAGTGGGTAAAAACTGTGTGCTCCCGCGAGCAGTGGCACAAACAAAGCCGGCTTTCCTCACCAAGCACTACGAGGCTGAACTCTCCGGTGTCTACGATGCAACATGAGCTCTCCTTTCTCCCTCCAGCACCATGCAGTTCGGGTCTCTCTCCCTGCCTCAGCTGCTGTTTTTCCACAAATCCTCAGAAATGCAACAACCACCTTTACGCTCCCACTGCACATAGGCCAAGTCAGCAGCAAGCAATGAAGGAGTCGCAGGTCCGAGCCCCCAGGGCAGCGTGGCCACCCGAGCTGAGCTCCTGCAGTCTCTCAGTGCAACACAGGGCTGCAAAGCACACACAAGAAAGCTAACGGGCTTACACCCCTCTGGGTGCACCCATCCACTCACGCTGGGGCAATATTTGGGGAGGAACTCGGTAATCCTGCAGCAACAACACCCCCCACAGCCACCGCGCGGCAGCGGGTGCTTTGAGACTGCTAATGATACGTATCAGCGTGGAAGAGCTGCCGGAGAAGTTAGACACCATTATCCTCCTTCAGAAAATAAACAGATAAATGTCACTCACTGTCCAAGTGCTATCAGCACAGACGCTGTTGTCAATAAATCAGAAGTATCTAGGAACAGCTTGAACAACTTTTTATTTTTTTTTAAAGTGCTTAAAATGTAAATAACAAGCTCTTTATAAACATTAGTTGCAACTATTAAAACATGAAACACACAGAACCCACTTCCCACGTACATGAAGTACAGGGAAATCAACAACTCCAAAAACCCCAACACTTATCTCTCCAGTTCTGGGATGTTTTTCCACCCCACGTTTATAACACAAAACACACAGCTGTTTCTTCACAGACAAGTCATAAGGCTGGGTCTACGTGACACTTCAGTATCCACATCCCTTCAGGTTTGTTCCAGTTTAAAGGTATACCTTGGCTGTTCTTCTGCCCCGCAACTCCAGGCTGGAAGGGGCAGCAAAGAAAAATAAATCACTTGGCCAGAGTTCTTTAAAAGCAAGAAACCCAGTTGTTGGCTGACAGCAAAAGCAGAGCAGATGAGAGCAACAGCGCCCTGCAGAAAACCTGTGAAACAGTTTAAATTTGGAAAAAGAAGGACAGACCAGGATGCAAAAGGCAAAATACAGAGTTATTGCTATGGCTATTTAAAACTGAACCAGTGAAAAGCTGCCCAGGCAACTTCATTAAAATCCTTTTGTCTGCTCCACTCAGCAAAGAGCAACAGAACTCCGGGTGTTATCCTGCACACCAAACGGTACTGCTCACCTCCCTGTTTTCACAGATAATCAGTGAATATGGATTTGGGATGTCAGCAACTTGAGAACATTTCCTCCACTTATTTTTCTCATCCCCCCATCTAAGAGAAAACATCTAGGTCCTCAAAACCAGTTCCCTCTGATGACTTACAGGTTTTAACAACAAAATTATATAGACTCTGGCTTTAGTGTTGTTGCATGGTGTAGTCAAGCTTGCTTGCTCTTATGCAGAGAATAAAAACTGTGGGGAAGGAACATTCTCAGCACAGCAGGGTGGAGAAACAGAGGAAAGACCAAAGCACCTTTAAGATGCCCTCTCCTAAACACAAGTGTCATTTGTAGATACCGCTGGACTTCTGAACGCTGTAGGACAGACATGAAACATCGCAGCAGCCTTGGCTGTCATCACCACTTGTTTCTTTCCATAGCCCCGTTTCTCGTGAGATGCTGAGGCACCCATGCCGTGGACCCCACCGAGTGCCAGGACCCACCTCGGCCTTTGGGGATGCTCCGCAACGCGAAGGCGAGGCCAGGGCATTTCAGCCCTGCTGGCTCTCAACGCGGAGCAGGCTCCTGTGGCTGAAGGCAGTTTGGGGACCGTGTCGCAGCGCACAGAGGGCAGGTGACAGAAGGAAGCACGTATTGCTGAAGAGGCCATACACCTGATACAGCCCTCTGTAAGCTCTGAGATCAACTTGAATATATAAAGTGCAAAACATTCAAGCTTTGGGAAAAAAGGCAGAGCTGACTAAGGCAGAGAGGGGCTTACGGAGGTGGTTAGCTGCAGTGGAAGAGGAGGAGGAGAGAGGCAGGGAGGAGGCATAGCAAGCTCCGTAAAAACGTTGGCACTTGTGTGTGGGGAGCACCTACAATACCGATCGCTGACAGGGGAGAAGTCCAAGGAAGCAGCTGTTTGTCAGGGAGCAGAGAGCCAGCGTGGACCACTGCAGGACTTCAGCTCCATGCCTTCCCCGTAATAATGCCCGTTTGACGTAGGCTTTTACCGCTCAGCACCCCTGCCCCTTCTCCTTGCCCTCCTTCCCGCGTTGCACAGCTCTCCTGACGCTGTACTGCCTTCTAGCTGTCCACAACTCCTCCCTGCCTGGTTTCAGGTAAAAGGGAAGGCTTTTCTACAGGAGATAGGCACCCAGAAAGGGAATCCAGTTCTCAGGCCACGGGATCTTTTGATTATAAAGGTAAAGAGAAGTTTCTGGTTCTTTTATATAAAAGAGCGTGAAACACCTTCCCATCTCACAGCAGAAGTGTAAGTCCCTGGATCTGAGGCACCCAGAGGGAAGAGGAACATAGAGATGCAGGCAGGGAAGTGCAAAAACCCAGATTACTTCCCTATTAGGGACAAGGGCAGGTGGAACTAAAGGCTCATGGCCGGTATCTTCCAGGGTAACAAATCCTCCTTTTAATATGATGGTGTGCAAGTTAGATATGACCGAATATTGTCACTGACAGCAGTGCCAAATCTCCTTTTAAGCTGATACCTTTTACTTGCAACAGCCTACTTCTCTAGCCTCAGGCTATGAGCATGACCCAATCCTGTCTTTATCCAGCTGTATTTTGTCTTGTCATATCTGCCATGCTCTTCCCTCAGTATCATCTCTTAGTATCTGCATCTCCCACGTCACAGAGCTGTCCACGCAGCATTCCTGCCAAAGACCAAAAGCAAATAGCCCATAGGGATGGGAAGGCTCTGCTGACTGCTTTTAAAAATAAACTCACCTAGTTCAAATTAGCAGGCAAACAGAAAAGAAAGCTGGCCAAGCTGTGTTACACTGAACTGAAAATAGGATTTCAGAGCCTTTTTCTTGTAGGAAACTGCCATTGTTCTATTGCAAAAGGCACATTTTTTCAGTCATGGTATACATCAAAGCAAGTAAGGAGAAAATAACATGAAGGTTAAAAAAAATCCAGTAACTTTTGGAGATCTACAGGAAAGAGAAGACGCCCTACATGTTGAGACAGCTCAAGTCCCACACCAACTGATCCTCCACCTGCACAGGCACCTTCTGGCCAAAATACTGACACAGCGAGAGAGGGAGCAACATCCTTTACATGCCCTTCCCCAGCATCTCCAAACCAAAAGCTGCGCTGTACTCCAGCGTGGCCAGGAGCATCGCTCACCAGTCTCAGATTACCATCATCTATGGCTATTAAACTGAGCAAATCAGAGGCCTTTATACGGTCACTCAAAGTTAGCAAGAAGCATTCAACTCCCAAGAGAGCTGGCCTAGAACATCTAAGGGTGGGCCCAGGCTGCCAGAGACCTGACACTGGCGTGTAAGATGTGATATAGTTCTAGCTGTTTTGGTACTAATACTGGCTCGAAGGTGATCTGCATTGATTACTGGATTGCTAGCTTTCACAGAATGTGCTTACATGTGTTTGACAGATGTCTGACCTAATAGGATGTCATGCATAGAGGCGGCTGGGCAGTCAGACATCCTTTGCACACTAGCTTCGGTCCGTATGGCATTTTCCTGTTGCATTGAGAATGACAACACAAAGTCAATGGTGGGGGGCAGCCAGTGAAAAGCAATTCCTGCAGGCACAGGAAAGGGGGAGTGTAATACTGATCAGAAAATTCAGCTGCGGTTTATACATACAGGAGTCCCCCGGGCACACTGGTGCCAGCCCGCCTGGTGAAAGTTGGGTGGTGCGCGAGATGCACCTACAGCACTGATGGTGCACAAACCCATGGCCCTTCTCCCAGACTGCGAGTTCAGTTTTGAGCTGGGTCACTTCGGCAGCATCACAACTCCGCATGCACGCAGCGAAGGAACCAGCGCAGCTCACAATCAGGCAGTGACGTTGGCTTGAGTCCTTTACAGTCTCTGACTCCAGCGCTGTTGCTTTGCGTAGCATCTCTGATCCCACCAGGTACTGACACAAAGAGGAGCTGGCTGTTCAGACAGAGAGCCTTCATTCTGGGACACAACCCATGGGGCAGGAAGGGAAAGAGGCATCCAACAGCAGCCCCTTCCCCTAGCTGCCCTGCCGAGCAGACTCAATGGACAGTAACATGCTGGTAGACCCTTAACAGGTTTAAGCATCCCCAATTTGTCAGCCAATTTAACTCACTGTCCATCAGCCACAGCACACCATTTCAGAGAAGAGACTGTGGAAGAGTGTAGGCGGAAGAGCAGCAGTAGCAGGATGAAGACAAAGGCGAGGTGGCCGGTTTCCAGCTCTCAAATGTCCATGGACCACTTAAAGCATTGGCAGGATAAGTGCCTGAGAAGATGCCACTTGGTCACGACAGGAACCTCAGGAGGCATCTGCCTCCTGCAGAGGGCTCTGCTCCTCCCCATAGGGTGGATGACAGCCTACCACCCTATAGTTCCCAGGAGCCGGAGCTGGGATAAGCTTGGGCTGAGGAGAAGCAGATAACCTTTCCTGCTGAACTCTGCGAACAGAAGCCACTGGAGCCGTCTTGTAAGAGGTGGGGGGAGTGCAGGGATGTTTGCAGCGTGCTTATTGGAGAAATGCTCTAGGCAAGTGATGCTGGTCTCTGCGAAGAGGTTACTTGGTCTTGGCTTCCCCCAGCGGGATCTGGAGGAGAGTGGGAGACTGTTCCATGATGCGCACCAGCAGCTGGTCAATGTAATTCTCCAGTTCCTGGATGTGCTCCTCCTTCTTGCTCAGCTCCTTCTCTCTCTGCAGCAGGAGCTGGATGAGTTCATCATGGGTCAGGTGATAATATTTGGCTGATTGGTCCAGTACAGTGGGATCCTGTGGCAGAAACCAAGAGGAACATTCAGCAAGTCAAATGAAAACCACTGCTCCCTTTAGCATTTGCAAGGTGCAGCAACACCCAAAGCAATTAGTGTTTACTGTGTCTGTCTTGTTTCCAGATCTGACCTGATGAGTCTGAGACATCCTGCAGCTACCACGCCTCATCTTTACAAAGCAGCTTTCCCACATGCCATCCAGTTGCATAAA
This sequence comes from Chauna torquata, assembly GCA_013399475.1. NCBI lineage: Eukaryota > Metazoa > Chordata > Aves > Anseriformes > Anhimidae > Chauna > Chauna torquata. The sequence goes on from VXAL01004753.1 coordinate 112,184, forward strand.
AATACAGGAGATGGAACAACTGCCCAGACATTCAGGCCAGTGCAGCCTGGATGCACCTCCATATGGTCACAGGTGACCACAGAGCACTCCCACCAGGTGAATCACTTAACAGGGTTTCCCCAAGGACAGTTTCAAACCTCTTTCCCCCAACAGTTAGGAGCTAAAGGCACAGACACAATAGAGCCCGTTAGCCTGGCATAATGAGACCTGGCATTAGCTGCTCCCCCTCTCTGGGGCTTCCTCCTTCCCTAGTCCCTCAGCAGCAAGCCTGGATGATGGCAGGAGAAGAGAATTAAGAGCTGAAAGACCCCTCAGGAGCTCCCACAGGATGACAGCCCTGGGGAAGTCAGATCTCCCAGCAGAGCCGGGGTTGCCTGACAGGCTGGAGCAGCACAGGGGAGCAGGACCCAGCCAGACCTCATCCCAGACAAGATGACATGCTCGTAACTCACAACGTGAACTACCCACAGCACCACAAAGGGCCTTTTGGGTACAGCAGGGATGCACTTGTCCTTCCACGCACGTGAACGCCAGCAGCAGCATTTTACATGTTGAGTTGGGGAGGCAAACAGAGCAGCAGTAGACAAAAGGAAGGAGAAGGCACCCCTGTGAGATACAGATTTTGCTTGCCTCAACACACCAACATTTGAAACATAGCCAGGCAAGCAGTGTTGGAACAAGGCTCCAGGAAGCATCCTCCCTCTGCCAGGAGAAAACGCCCTTCAGGCCCTCAGTCAGGCAGCCAGCACATCCTCCACCTTTCATGTTCCACCTTCGTCTTGCAGATTAACCAGGCATTTGCTCACATACTGTACAATAAAAACCCAACCCAAAGCAAGCAATGGGAGAAGAAAGATGGGGGTGAGAAGGCCCCAGAGGCCAGGTCCCAGAGGAAGAGAGGCCAGTGAGAGGCTGGGCAGTCAGGATCAAGGCTGTCAGGGTCAATACAAGTGATTCTGCTCACACTGTGGCAAGACCCTGTTCTCCATCCTCCAACACCAGTCTTCTCCACCTCTGTCACCAACTACACAACGTCATGAGCAGGTGGGAACACAGCGCTCACCTTAGCAATTGGTTCCTACCTTTAACTTCTTTGAGTCTGTTTTCTCCGGGTGAGATGACGGGGCCACAGGCTGGATGCTGCCTGTGGTGACCGTCTTCAGCTTCTCCAGGCCATTGCTCAGAGCGGTCGTCAGGCTGGACTTGTGCTGCTGCTTCTTCTCGCTGGAGACCTCCTGCACCGCAGCGCTGATGGGTTTCACGGGGTGAGGACTAAAGAGAACAAGGAGGTGAGACAGTTAACGCCCTGCCAAGCTGGGGAGCAACAGTGCTGGCTGTCCCTGTGATTTTTAAGGAGGATGGGACCCACTTATTAAATTTAATCAGCTCCAAAAACTATGCATGTGTTGCTCAAAGCTCGCCTGCTCCAAGGAGAGAAGAGCCAGCACCCCGCAGAGCAGGCAGCCCACAGCGCTCTCCAGCACTGTTTCCACCCAGAGACAAGATCTGCACTGATAAGGAACCCCAGGACACACGCTTGGCCGAGGCACAAAACCGGCCCCGTGCACACACCTATGCTGCTCTGGCCACACCGAGAGTGCTGTGGGTTGAAACTCCTGGCTGCCAGGTGTTGGCAAAGCCGGGGGAAAGTTACCCCAGGTCCAGTGCAACCAGGGGCTGCTACAGGCACTGCCCAGATGGGCGTTTGGTCATCCAAGAGCCCCCAGATGAGTGCCTGGAGTTACCACTGATGCTTCAGCGATGATTCTGCACCACTGTGCATCAGTTCCTGCACTGTCTCAGCCCAACAGCCAGGCTCCATCTGCCTCCAAGACCACAGAATTTGTCCCCCTCCATTAGCCAAAAGGGAGAGCAAAGAGACTGGGTCTGAATGCACCTTCTTTGTCAGCTCTGGGGTAACGACATTTACATTTATTTTTGCTTCACTCTTCATCCAGATAACTGAATGAACTGCGTTGCTTTTCAGCATGATGGAAAGAGAAGTGACCTGATGCTACCTTCCTGCAAGAACAGACAGACCTTTGCACTGTTTTGGGGATAAAATGATCTTAAAACCTACCCAGGACCTCCATGAAGTCTCTGCACTCATCAGGTGCGGCAGGCATCCTACAAAGGGTTACAATCCAAAGAGTGCTGCAGGGGAAGGGGGATGTCGTGCTCACAGGAGCTCGCAGGGCCTCAGCTCTCAAGCAAGGCAGGTAAGCACAGCCTGTCTTCACAAACAGGGACCTCAGGTGTTGGTGGGACGGGTTGTGGGAGGAAGAACACCCACAGTTAACGTGCAAGCTGCCAGATGCCGCTCAAGCCCAGCCTGTTATAACTGCTTGACTGTATTTTATTTCAGTTTCTAAAGCAGAGCAGGTGGCTTTCAACCCTGCTCCAGGTCAGAGCTGCGAGGTGAGGCTGGGACAAACGCAGCATCACGCCAGGCATCAGGTGGATGGCCCAAGTCCCCAAGGCTGGTGTCCTTGCGCTTTGTCAGCGGTGACAGATCGGGATGTACCAAGCAATCTCCCCATCATACTGACAGGGAAAAGTTCTCTTCAGATCTAACGTGCTCTTCAACCACAACGAAATGATGATGCTTCCTGTCATCCGTTTTCTAGGAGAGGACAGCAGTGGTAACACCGACCGGCTCCAACAAGCCATCAGCACCCCTTGCCAGAGCTGTCCAGGTGCACGGATAGAGCCCAGGGTTCCTGCACAGCTTGAAAAGATGGAGTGCAATCCCACGAACCTGAGTGGGAGCCCACTGACACGTCACGGCTGGGGAGGTTGCCATTCTGCACATCAGCCTCAAGCACTCTCCACCCTGGCTTAACTCCTTTCACCAGTAACTGCAAACACGATGCCTCAGTTACAAGTGGTCCGGCAGCTGGCTGCATCCTTTTGTTACAACACAAGACAGGGTGAGGGTGAACTGGACAAGACCAAAAGCCATGAACAGATCCTGAAAAGTTGTTCCTTCCCAGTCTTTTAAAAAGAAGCAATGATTTTGCTTGCTTGAACCACAGGTAGCCTCCTTCCTAGCCCAAAACGCACGAGGCGCGTTGCAGGATCTGGGAAAGGCAGCCCTGGTGCCACTGCAGGACTCCCACCATTCCTCAAAGCACGCTGCCTGGGAAGCAGAGTGCCCGATGAGCTGCCAGGACTGCTCGCCACAGCCAGATCTGAACGTAAGCAGCCCCAAATGCCACAGCTGCCTCACGCGTCCCCATGGCATCCCCGCAGCCTGCACAGAGACCAAGACCAGAGTACGGCCGCAGAAGCAGGAGACTGACGTGCCTAAACAAAAAGTCTGCCGGGCACTGGCTGGCAGTCAAGCTCTCAAACCATTTCAAAGCTCTAAAGGCATTTTCTTCTGGACCAAACTCAAAGGCCACTCGGCAAAATGGAAACCAGCAACAGCCTTGGGATGACAGTGCGATAACTTGGTGTACTTTGATAGCAGGAGGACATTTCCCACTGCAGGTCTGGTCTCACTGAGGCAGCTCTCAGTCCTATTTGCAGTAGGAACACATGAATTTCTGCAGAGTTGGAAAACACTTATAAAAAAATCATTATCCCATTCCTGCCCCATCGTTTCCTAGTGGCAGGAGAAGCCGCGGGCTGCAGGGCAACGTGCACAGGGCTCCTGCTGAACAGAGCTGCTGGCATCCCACTCCGGGAGAGTCGGGCACCAGGGCACTTCCAGGAGAACCGAAGTCGCTTCATGCCTCACAGCCACATCTGAAGTCCTGGTGGATCTGCTGAGACATTGGACCTCTTTCCATCTGCCGGCTGATGAATGCAAACTTGAGAGCAGAATTAGTTGCTCACACCAACAACCTGCCTAATCCACTACTGTGTCTCCAAGTGACCATAAATCTCAGATGAAAATTAACACATTTGAGATGAAACATCCTGAGATGAAAGAGGCATAACCCTGGCCCCTCTCCCTTCTCCTGAAGAAGCCTTGCTGTGTTGCAGCGCAGCTTTCAGTGATGCTCCCAAGGTCACCGCTGACTGCAGTAAAAATCTGGGGGGATTTCCCTACAGCAGCTTAGAAATTAAGTCCTTTATCTTCCCATTAAAATGCTCCTCACAGAGAACAAGGCAACAAAGGACAAATCCAAGGAAACCAGTCTCAGTGCCTCCTGGGTAAGCTGCTGTGCCTGCAGCAGCACACAGCACCTGAGGGCCAGACCTCCTTGCAGAACGGGTTTATAGAAGGAAAGGGAATGACTGACCTTGGGAGCTGCAACTCTTCTCCCAAATCTGTGTGGATGTAGCAAGCCACTCTCTGAGCACCAAGTGCTCCACAAGAATTACATTCAGATCACAAAGACTGGCACGTGATTTAACCTGAAATCTCATTTTAAGACGATGACAATTCTGCTGCACTCGCAGCATGGGTGGCAAACACAACCTCAGCACCAGTGATGTCCCAGTCCTGTCACCTGCAAGTGCCATGACTTGCTGCAATGGTTACACATCTCCTGATTGATGGGCAAGGAGCTGCACAACTGCCAGGCTTCTCTGAGGCAGGGGAGACCCCAAATCCCCAAACCACTACCACAGGCTGTCCTTTAGGTCCCACCTGTACCAGGGGACGTGACCAGAGACACCCTCCCAGCAGCAAAGGCACCCTCCTGCCCTTCCCCAAAGGACAGAAAGGGGAGCCTCTGTACACCTCAGCGCTGCAACGGATGCTCCGAGCACCTGCCCCACCTCAGCCACTCCAGTTTTGTGGCAAGAGCCCTCCCCGCTGCAGGAGTGCTGGGGAGGCTCTGCAACCACAGCACCTGCTCTTCCGGACTCCAAATTCCCTGGCTGTGTCTTCAAATCTGGCCCACAAGAAGTTGTTGGAAGGGGGCACAACCTCACTGTGACCAGGTGGTGCCCAGCCGGACTAAGCAGGAGGTGCTGGTGTCACTAACAGATATACACGTCTACTCGCTGTCTTGAACAGGATGACCAGCAGAGAGCTGCTCTGGCTACCAGGAAGAGGACATTGGTCCCCACACCCTCCCAAGGAAGGGACATAACCCCATCCCACCAGACTCAATTGTCCACACCATGCACCAATTCCGCCTTTATCTGAGGGAAAAGAAAGACACTTTTGTCCCAGCTGAGCCTTTATGCCTGCTCTAGGTTTGAAGTCTCTCCTTCTTTCTTCCACCTCTTTTGTACCATATCTTTTTCTACATGCCACTGACCATTCTAATAGGAGACGCTTCTAGGAAAGGCAAGTGCCACCATGGGGACCAGGAAAAGGGCCCTTCCACCTTGCCTCTTCCCCCACGACAATTAGTCACATCTCCCCAGCCCTATGATGCACTGCATATCCTCAGAGCCTTCCACGGAGACCTTGGTAACACCTCAAAGGTTCTTGAATCGCAGCAGCAAGTGTCCAAAACATCCATGCTTCTACAGGTAGAGGAACCAGAGCAGAGATGTTCAAGGTCTTCTCAGACATGTAACACACAGAAGCCAGCACTGACACGATGACCAGCTCTTAGATCCAAGCCCACTTTCTTCCCACAAGCCAGTCAGGCCTTGGGTGGAGGCACAGTCATGCCCAAAGATGACGGTGAGCACGTGCTACTGACAAAGAGGGTCCTGGGACTGCACTTTTCTCATTGCCTAAGGTTACCCTTTGGGATGGCAGGACACTTCTCTTTCCATGAAATATTAACAAAAATCTAGATACCTGCTATCTGCAGATTTTGAACAAGGTTATCTGTTAGAGAATGAATAACCCATTTAAGAAGGATTTAAGGACCTGGCCTCAACAAACAAAAAAAATCACTTAACAGACCCATCTCTTGCTGGTCTTTGCTCCCAACGTCATTTTGCACACCAAACCCACATCCAAGCCAAGGAGAGATCCTCATGCAGAAGGACTGGAGCTCAGGTAAGTTCTGCTGTCCCCATCCTCCTGCCCTGTCTCTCCCCAGGAACATTACCCATATTACTCTTGGGCCAGAAGGGATTTTACCAGTGCCCCCACAAAGCTCCATTTTGCCTTCTGTCACAGAAGCAAGGCTGATCAAATCACTGCTAGAAGAACCAGGTCCCCATGTAAACCACAAGAGTTTCCAAACACAAGGAACTTGATCCTTGACACTCTGGGCAGATGGAGGCTGTGACAACCTTCTCCTGTCCAGAAGGACCAAAGGAAGGTGTACCAGGGAAGCCAGAAGAAATACAGAAGGACATAGAGCAAAAGACTCCAGGCCCTAAACTCAGCATCTTTCTCTACTTCACAGCATTTCTACCAGCATGAGACGGACCTGGGAGGAGGACAAGACCTTTCTCTCCTCTGACACACTGCCACGGTACCCCCCTCCCTTTCCCATTATCCTCAAGGCTAAGTCCTGCTTGTTTCTTTACCAACGGGCACTTTGGCAGAAGGGAGTGGAGAATGGCATTTTGCCACTGCCCCGGTGAAACCACTTTTTTTTTTTTTTGGCTATGGAGAGAAGAAAGTTTTTAGTACCTGAGGGTCATTTAAAAAGGAAAGAAACCAAAGCTGAATTAATGAAAAGGGAAGGGGCAACAGCTGTGCACATGCCATGAAGGAACTCATGAGAGCATTAACAGCTGGAAGCTCTCCTGGCAGACATGGAAAAGGCACCTATTTTGCAAGCACAAGGAAGATGATGGAGCCAAAATTACCACCGAGTGAAATGCGGATGCAATTCGGTTGTGGTTGAATTTTTAGCTGGGACAGATCTTAGATGCGTCAAACCTTTTGCCCTCGTTTAGAGCAAAGAGGGGACACCAGTGGCCATTCCCCACCGTGATCCAAGAGAGCCAAGGCTTTAAGGTGCCCAGGCAGGACTCTCAGGGACCACAGGTTATCATTCAGTATGGGAAGGTGAGGGAGAGGACCTCCTTGGCGTCAGCACAACCGTGACCTGCTGACACTGAGCCGGGGTCCCCAATAAGAGCAGAAGGGAGACAGGGTTAAACCTCTACCAAAGACACCCCTTCGCTTTCCCCGGAGTGCTCACCTGGTCATCTGCTGGAAAAAGGGCTTCTCAGCTGGCTGTGTCTCCCTGGGCAAAACCACGAGCGCTGAAGCTTGTGTGTCACCGGACTGCGGCAAAGGGCAGGGCTGGGCTGCTGCGCGGCTGGTCGCGGCAGGGACCCCGCTGCTCGTGGGGCACGCAACAGGGGAGGGGAAATCGAACTGTGTGGGGTTAGTTGCAGCCACAAGGAAAGGGGTGGAGAAGGCCAAGGGCTGGCTGTCATGCAGGGAAGGAGGCTTGCCTAGCGGGTCCCCAGGGAGGTTAGTGGGCTGGAAGCCTTGCTGAAGGACCTCCTCATGGAGCTGGGTGAAGCTGAAGCCCTGACCAAGCCTTTCGGGCAGCACAGCTTGAACGGGGAGGGTGTCTGGTGGCTTCTCCACAAAGGGATTGGTTGGGGCAACTGGGCCGACTGCCAGAGCAAAGGGATTGCCCAGGACCGAAGCATCCTGCTCGCTCCTCTCCTCCGCTCTGTCTGGCTTCCAGAAATCAGCCTTCTTGAAGTCTATCCTGCCGTCTGCCGAGCACCGGCGCCGCAGCCCCTCGGGCTCGCTAGCGGATGGCCTGCCCCACTCCGCCTGCCCGCGCCGCCCCTCACCATGCCCCCACGCCAGCTCCGGCTCCAGCCGGGGTGGGCTCTGCCCACGCGCTAACCTTTGGGGACGACCCACCGCCTCCTGCTCTTCCAGAGCCGTCCAGAAGGCTTCAGGTTGGCCCGAGTCTAGCCTGCGAGACGGGTTTAGTCCTGAAACACTGAGCTCCTCAGGGTATGGCTCCTGCTCTGGGAGCGTCTCCAACTCGGCACCATCTGCCGGCCCCAGGGTGAGCTGCTGTGGCCGGGTGGCCCCAGCTAGAGAAGATAAACCTGGCTGGCTCTGGCTCTCTGCAGCACCCGACGGGGTGAGCCCCTCTAGGGAGAACTTCGAGGGGCAAGTCTCAAACTGCTCGGCCACATCCGTCCCATCCATATCCAACGCGTCTTCCCCCAGAGAGGTGTCCCCTTTGGCCAGCTCCGTAGCTCTCGCCTCCACGTTAGGCTCTAAGTCTGCAGCAGCACACTCGGCATCCTCGGAGGCTGGGAACTCGCGCGCAGCTTCAACAACAGCAGCTCCCAGCATGGGCGGGCTGGGAGGTGCCAGGACAGAGGGCTCACTGCTCAGATGGCTCCTTGGCAGCTCCATGTCCATCTTTGGGCCCTCCACATCTTCCCGTCGCTCCTCACTGCCTTGCTGCCTCACCTTTGGGTTGCAAACGTCCTCCTCGCCCTCCCCTCTGCCACCTGTGGCTGCGAACCACCTGGGAGGTTTGGGGGGCGGCGCGGCCACTGGCACATCCGAGCTGGCCACCGCGTCCTCCTCTCGCATATCCATCCACGGAGAGAGGATGACGTGCCTCTCGTGAACGTCAGAGCTGAGTTTCACATGGCTTTCGCTGGCCTCCAGCCGCATGCTAGCCTGCAGCCGGTAGACCGAAGTCCTTATGTCGAACATCTCTTCCTCGCCACCAGCACCATGGGGGTCCTTCCCCGGCTCAGGGGCCACGGGGAGCCGTCTCACTGCCACATCTTTGAGCACCCGCGGGGGCACGGCAGCAACATTGCCCCCTGGCAGCGTTTCAGAGGCAGTTTCAGGGGTGAAGTTGCTTCTGGGCAAGATGCAAGCAGCAGTGCGAGGACCGCTTTGCGCTTCAAAGGTGCCTTCACTGAGGAACGGCCGTTGCCCAAACACGTTCTCCCGACCTATGCTTTGGGTGCTCTCTGACAGATCAGAAGCAGTTTCGGTGGCTATGGTCATCCACCCATTTTCCCCTGCACTAGAGGATTCCTCCTCATTACTCTCCTGTTCCTCCCCGGCACGATTTTCAGCAGTTAGTGGTGTTGAAGCCTCCTTTTCCTCTGGGTTTCCCGATGAAAACGCAGCTGTCCAAACCATCGGCGTGCTGCTTTTCCTCCTCCTTCCCATTGACCCTGCAGACACAGGGCTCAGCACATCCTCTATCACAGTTGCTTCCTGGGTTGTGCTCACCAAGTTTGCCCCCACATCTAAACTGGAGAAATTTGTCCAAGACCGTAGAGTTGTAGGCATTTTGCTGCCAGTTTGCGATTCAGCCTTTTCAAACACCTTTGCCCCCTTCTCGCGAGCTGGCTCGGCTGACCTTTCTGTTGGGCTTGCTGCATCGGGATCATCAATGAAAGCCATGCCCTCCGCTGCTATTGAAGCAAAGAAGTTTTCCTTCTTTGGCTCTGGTTTGAGCCTGCTGGTGGCAAAAGCATCGAAGGTATCGTCCCACTCCGAGAGCGGAGGAGGAACAGCAGGTTTCTCATCCGGAGGAGGAAGGTCTCCGTGTGGTGGGGGAGTAGTTTCTGGAACGGGGACACAAATGCTTTTGGCTGGAGAATCCCTCTCCGGGTCTTTTAGTCTTAGGGAGGCAGAGGGACTGCAATCCTCAGAGGAACACAAGCTCCCAGCGACCTCTGTTGAAGCATGCGGCCCAGACGGGAAACTAGAGAAAAAGTGAGTAGGTGAAGGAGAATTTAGTACCTGGTCAGCGAGGAGGTCCTCAAAGAAGGGATTGCTCTGCAGGGAGTTGAGGAATGGGTTGGTAGGGGACAAGCATCCAGACTGACTGTCTCCAGTAGCGGGAGAGAGGTTAGCGCTTAGCATGCTAGTGAGATGGGCTACAGCGGCAGGAGGAAACCGGGCAGGGGAGCAGGGAGAAAAATGAGAAGGAGCATCTGAGCTGGTTTCTACCTTAGGAGACACTTCCAGGCTGTGGAGGGAAGACAAAACAGTCCTCCTGGTTAATGCTGTGACAGTGCTGTAAGCATACACCACACACACTACAAACGCTTCGGTTCAAAGCAATGCAATGATCAAATACATACTCATCTCTCTTGTTAGGCACAGCAATGATTATGGAGTAAATGCATGGAAAGGGCATGCACTACAAAAAGGAAAGAGCAGCCCTTCTCGAACAGTCCTCCAAATTTCCCCTTTCTGCCTTAGCAAGCCCTAAGACTCAGGAGCTGGAGAGGTTTTTCCACCTCCTACCACTCAAGGACTCGGCTCATTTTTTTTTTGTCCCAATGCTGGTGCAGGCTGCACACGAGGAGCCTGGCTGGGGTAAGAGCACGCAAGAGCAAATCTTTCCCAGTCTACCCCAGCATCTCCTTACTTGTTTGGCTGTGTCAGAAAGGCAGAGGACACGATGCTCCCTCCTGCACAAGACGGAGGGTAGCACGGTTGTGGGCAACCAAGGAACAAACGCAGAGCTGGAGGGAGCATGCGGCCAGGACATGGCCCTTGCTCCGCTCACGACTCCACCCAGCCTCCCTGGACACCCTTCACCAAGTCGCTTCTGGCCTGAGGGCCCAAGATACCCAAACCCCATGTGGGACCCCAAGGAGGAAGAAAGGATTCAGCGCATCTCCAATTCGGACCGTCAGTCTCCTTCTGCAGACGGATTCCCCACCTCACCCCAAGTCAGGCTGCCAGTTCTCTGCTACCTTTCCAAGAGGGACCACGTTTACCTGTCCCTCCTTTGGGATCTCCTCTGCCAGTGTGCATCGCCACGCCCGAGGAAGCCTCGCCAGGCCAGGGCTGCCTATCTTATCATAGGATATCCTGAGCTGGAAGGGATCCACAAGGACCATGGAGTCCAACTCCCAGCTCCACACAGAACTACCCAAAAATCAGACCCTGTGTCTGACAGTGTTGTCCAAACGCTTCTTGAACTCCAGCAGGCTCGGTGCTGTGACCACTGCCCTGGGGAGCCTGTGCCAGTGCCCGACCACCCTCTCGGTAAAGAACCTTTCCCTAACACCCAGCCTGCCCCTCCCCTGATGCAGCTCTGTGCCGTTCCCTTGGGACTTGAAGGTTTTCACATCATGAAGAGCGCGGCATAGACATCTGTGACTGCAGCGCTCCCTCCTGAGCCCCTGTCCCCTTGACTTACCCCTGCCGGCAGCAGCCCTGTCCCCAGGATGGGGACACGTGGCACGTGTGGCTGCGCTGACCCGTAATCGAGCCAGTGGTACCACTTCGGTCTGCACTGGCCACAGCGCAGCCAGAGCTGGCTAGAAGGTGAGGGGAGCCCTTAAAGCAGAATTAATGGAGGAAAAAAAAAAAAAAAACAGTTTTCTTCTCTACTTTTCAGCCACCGGTCCTTGTGGAAAGCAGGATTGCAATCTGTGGACTCTAGAACGGTTTCTCTGGTCAAAAGTACATGGGTAGGTGGAAATAACCCTATCCCAGCTCTCCTGAAGCTCTGCTGAAACAACCCAGCCAGAAACAACCCAGCCAGCGAAGCACAGAGGAGGACAGTGCAGGGACACAGAAGACAACAGAACATCTGCACCGGCTGCTCACGCAGCGTTTGACAGCTCAGCGAGGGCGCAGCGTGAGACAGGACAGGCACGCACCAGCGCTGCGACCCTCAGCACTGCGAGCCAAGTGGTGTTGGCTGGGACGGGTCTAGCACCTCGGTCTTACCCCTACGACAGCTCTGCACTGTGCTCATTTCACGGTGCAGCTTCCAAGAGACCACACTCTTGGCTTGGGAGAAATACGGACATTGATCAGCCAGCACTGGGCATATTAAAGTTTAACCGAGAATGAATCAAGTAGTTGTTTTGCCAATATGCATGGGGTATGTCCAGCCCTCGGGCACATCGCAGCATTAGCCTGCCTCACCCGAGCTGCTGGCAGGGAGCACAGGAAGATCACGGTCAACGCGCTGGTCAATGGCAAAGTTGCTTGGACAACTATTTTCACTTGTTATTGCAGATGGTTTTGTCACAAAAAGACTTAGAAATATTTTAAAAGCACAAAAATGCCATCTTGAGGCAAACGTTGATTGGTGAAGGCGCAGCCAGCACCAGTTGTTTTTAAAGCAGGCAGGCTACGTGCCGGCAGCACGCCTCTGACCGCCAGTGATGCACAGTCTGGCAGGAGCCTGCGCCCACTGCAGCGACGGGGGAAGGACTCGCTCCTCGTCTCTCTGGCAGCTTCAAAGCTCCACGTGCAAGCCCAGAAAATATCCTGACAAACTCCTTCTTCCCGTTTTTTTTTCAGGTAGGTGACACACACAGCAAGCGGACAGGCTCTACCAGAGCGATTCCTGCACCTCCCGCTCCTCGTTCCCACCACAGACAGTTTTTAACCTGAATTTTCATCCTGCCACAGCTCCCTCATTGCCACAGCTGGGACACCTGGCCAGGCCACTTCCATGTGAGATGGCATCCATCACCATCCACCTAAACCAGTGTCAGTTTTGAGCTAGGAGATGGTATTTGAAGGGCATTTGCCTGTATGCACACAACCAAACTAACTCCAGCATGCATCAGACACTCTGCCAGATGCTACTTAGCAGAACTAATAATTCAGGCACAAAAAAAGCCCCCAAACCTTCGTTTCCACTCAAATCAGCATCTCCCTTGGTGCTGCGGGCAGAGACAGCTCGTGGGTGCCCTCTCCTGCTGTCACTAAGCAGCACTGTGGCCGTGGCACGGGTGCCCATCCCCGTCCCCACAAAGCCCAACCATACACCGTCGCATCTCCGCGTCCTCTCCCAGCTTGGACCTCCGGCACGTAACGTGGTGGACAACCAGGCATACACCGCTGCGGAAGACAACTCTCTGAGCAGCCCAGCTCTTCTTGGGTGTTTTCAGCTCTAGGTGAACATAGAAAACCTCGTGGAGAAGCAATGGGAGAAGGTGGTGGAGAAGGCGATGCAGCTTTGGGCACGAACCACCCCAAGGCAGACCAGCAGCCTCTCTGCTCGGGCTGCACGCAGCATCCTCGCTATTCCATGCTCTTCCAAAAAAGCACCGGCCACGAGGCAGCAGCAGCGCAGCACATAAGCGACTGCGCAAGAAGATGGGGCAGCCAAGCTCTCCATCACTGCTCTTTGGTGTTTGCCAAAGATCTCAAGGCTACTGCTCATATTGAGAAGTCCCACAGTTCTTCTGGGTGGACACAGAAACACCTGCAGCCAGGGAGCAAACACTGCGTGGTTCCCAGCCCCTCAGCTGGGCAAACGCTAGGGCACGTGCTCCTTCACTGCTGCTTGCTGCAAACTGACCTTTTTGCCTGATCTCCCTCGAATTTAGGCTGTCCAGAAGAGGAGCAGAGCCAGCTGACCACGCAGCCCCCAAGGCCCAGCTTGGCGAGGTCATGATATCCACAAACGCAGCAAACTTTCCTTTCTACGCCCAAGAACACTGCGTGCATGGGCAGTGTACCCATGGCAAAGCACCACAGCACCCGTTTGCATCTTTTCTATAACACTCACAATGATTTTGGCAGCTGCTGCACCAGCCCAGGAGCTCAACTTGTGCAGAGCCCTGCTGACAGCTGGAAACGGGGCAGCAAGGTCTAAGCCAAAGGCATGAGACCTCGGGGTGACTCCATACAGCACATCTACTGGCCTACCTCTGCTTGCTCCTTCTTGCTCACGCTCACTCACTTTAATGACTTAGCCCAGATTAAGACCCCTCATTCATGCTCCTGCTTCAGCAGCACTTAGTGCACAGTAAGAGCCTGATCCAGCCAGCTCTGCCAGGCTCTAGCATTAAATGGCTACAGAGTGTTAATCAGCTTCAGGCTCCTAATGAGCGCTCGCTGCTAACGACCTTCACAGCTGCCAGAAGTCTGGCTGGAGAAGTCCCTTCCCCAGCTCACTGGATCCCCACCTGCACAGGTGGAGGAGCAGCTTCAAGGTCTCTTCAAACCCACGCAAGCCAGCAATGGGGCTCACACTGCACTGGACCCACTGAGAAAATGCAGCTCCTGGCCCTGCCACCGAGCCTGCATGGTCTGGGCCACCAGGAACAGGGATGTCCCCAGGCTGTCCCATGCTGGTTATGACCCACACATGGGTGTAAGGACGCAGCTCAAGCAGGTCGCGCTTTGCCTGGGGAACAAGGTGGGCGAACATCAAACCCTGGCTGGAGAGAAGGAAACCAGAAGAGACACAGCCGCTGGCTCTGGTGCAGGAGGACCCCGATCTCGCCCTGCCAGGCAGCAGCACCGTATTGTCCTCCTCCAGCACATGCAAGATGAAGATATAAAACCAGAGCTCAAGTCCTTTTTTTTATTTTTTTGTGAATATTCCTCCTCCAAAATCCCCTACCGAAGTTTTCTTTCCACAGCCCGTCCCTGTTCCTGCTGGTACCCACTGGGGCTTGCTCAGGGGCTGCACAAGCTGCTCTCGACTGCAAACTCCTGGTGGCAAAGCTGTGTTCATCCCCTGGGTTTTCAAAGCACCAATTACACCATCACCATTCAACCTCTCTCCTCGGGATCAGCATCCCGTGTTCTGTTAACCAGCCCGGTGCTGGCAGCAGACCTGCTCTCCCCACGAACAGCCCGCCCCGCAGAAGTCCCGTTTCTCTCTCCAGTGAAGGATGCTGGAAGCACTTAGTGAAATACGGAGCTGAGGACAGCGTACTCCTCTAGAGGGAAACCTCCGCTTGCAGCAGCCTGATTGAAGATCTTTGCTGCATTGGAACGCTGACTCACCCTCCTCCTCCCATACCCCAGCACGCAGTTCCGCCAGCCAAAATAAATAGCGGGTACCTTTCTGCCCTCATTTATTTGTTTGGCAGCACTTCACAGGCGCATTGTAGCCTATCAGCAGAAAAAAAAAAAAAAAAAAGAAAATATTGCTGAGCAACCGCCTGATGGAAAGTCTATTGGAAACAGCCTGTTCGATGCAGGGAGATCTCCCCTACAGATCACAGCCTGGGTTTCAGGCTCAGCGCAGCCACCCCAGCCCTGCGGCTGCAGAGCACTGTCACAGCCCATCTGCAGGAGGGGGGGTAACTGCGCGGTGCAGATAAAGGCAACCGCGCTCGCGCTGAAAAAGCAGGGTTTTGGAGAGGGCTTGAATCCAGCCATAACATGAGGAGGTTAAGAGCCGTGCTGAAGCTCGGATGGAAAACCCCTCTGTGGGTCCTAGGAGAGCCAGATGGGCGGGAGGGCCGTGCCCCCAGCACCCGGGGCTGGCACAAGGCAGGCATCAGCCCAGGCCAGGATTTCCACAGACAGCCTGGGAATCCGATGTGTGCTCCTGCCTGGGGCTCGGGGAGAGGGTGGAAACCCCTCACGCACACAGGTCCCCCCCGGCACCTGCAGACAGGGTTTTGGTGGCTGGGCCATTGCTGCCAGCGTCACGAACCTGCCATCCTCGCTCCGGGACGGATGTGTTCATGGGAACATGGCACTGCGCTGCCCTTCATCCTGATTAAAATGGAGACAAGTCCTGCTTTATAGGGATTTGCCCCCAAAACCACAGGAACAATTAAAAAAAAAAAAAAAAACAGCAGAAATAGGATCTGGGCAACAGAGCCCAGGCAGATGCCAGCTGCTAACCCAAACACCTGCTTTTAGGGGTGACGGTGGGGCTGTGCTTCGCCTGGACAGCTCCAGAGCAGATTTGTCTCACCAGGGCTGAGCCAGTGCCAGCACAGGACCCAATTCGCCATCCTGCTTCACGTCCATTCCTGGGAAACGCACTCAGGAGGTGACAGATGACTCAGGAGCATTTTGAGAGCCGCTTTTTGCCCCTGAAGAGAGCAGCACCAGCAAGTCACATGTCGATTTGGGAAGTATTGTGATGGGGTGAAGTGAGGGAGCAGCAACACCCCCCAGGCTCCCAGCATCCAAAGCACCTTCAGGCAGGAGGGAAAACATCCATCTCTTTCCCTGGTCATGTTTACCCCGTGGCTGACCCAACGCAGACGTCCAGTTTTGCAGCTTGTGTGGGCACAGAACCAGAGCTCAGCACCAGAGGTGCGACCCTGACGGCTCCTGCGATGGACTCATCTGCAGCATCGCCGTTAGCCGTGATGACCTGGTTCTGACGGCACGGTGCTCCTCCCCAGCGACGTCTGATAAGTCCCCATTAACGGTGCTTTGGACGGGACTATCACACGCGTCTGCGTTCAATCCCACCGACGGGCTTGCCTGGACCACCTGCGCCGCTCCCCGCTGTGAGCCTCTCTGATGACCACGCTCCAACAGTTTGAAATCTTCTTCCAATTCCCAGCATTTAAGAAATAAAGCTTTTTACGAGTGCATGATGAAGAGTCAGGAATTCGAGTCAATATTTGGCCTTGCTGCTGACTATCGAAAGAGGAGTGACAAGCGAGGTGGGGAATGTTTTTACATTTTCCTCCCACGAAAGCAGTGACAGAGGAAAAGGGCTTTAACCCGCAAATGGCAACTATTTGTAAAAGAGAGCGCAAATTCTCTTTTTGCCTATTGCCAAGCACGAGATGCAGCCCCATTTTATCATCCCGATTCACGCTGCAGGAAGCGGGACCTGTGGAGCTCTGATAACACTGTAGGAAACACTGAAAATATTTAAACCAATTGTTTTAGCTCCAGGCCTTGCCTCAAATAAACCTGCTGAGCTTCTTCCTTACATACAACTCTTGACCACACAACCTTAAGCACAACAAACCCCAAACAGCCTTTTATTCAGGTCTCCAAGAGCAAACGCTATCTTCCTCCCACTTCCATTCAAGCCGGTATCAAAGCCCCGCAGACATGAGGGGTTAGCAAAGCCAGGGCCAAAAGGCACAGCCAGCCAGGCACGGCTCGGGACCTGCTTCCCTGCAAAGAGCCAGTGAACAAACATGCGTAAATAAGGGCTGAGGACAGAAATGCCCCCTCCTCTCCCCGGGTAAGAGCACGGGCAGGTTTGCAGCCGATGGGTCAGCGAGAACAGCCCGTAACAGAAGAGAAAACCTTTCTGTACAGCTGAAGTTCAAAACAGCCTAAAGTCAGCTGCTTCCCCATTTTAGAAAGGGTGTGGTTTTGCAAGAGCAAGTGGTTAAAGACAAGCTGTGCCAAACTTCTCTTCGCTGCAGGCTTTTAAACCTGAACTGTACAGCATTTTTCTAATTACAGATCTTTTAACTAATTACAGGTTGAGATTTTCGATCTTGCAAACATGACGGCTTTTGATGCTCTCTTCCCCATGTTCAGCTGCAGGTGAAACTTGACCTAGCCACGATGGGCAAAAAGGAGGTGCTAAGACTGCTCGTTTAGCTGGTAGGAGCTGCTGTTGAAGTTTCCAGACTCAGGAGAGTGGGAGGGAAAAAATCCTTTCTGCAGATAAGTCGAAGGAGCAGCATAAAACTGCTCGATTCAGAGGCTGGTTCCCTCTACAAAGCAAAGGTTAATCCATCTTCAGATCTAGAAGTTACACTGGTAAATGAATAGCAGGCTTGCTTCTCCTCCAGATGCAAATGGACATCTATAAAACACCCACAGATAAGCCCTGCTAACTTTTCAATCGCACGCTTGAGAGAGAATACGCATTTGATTATTGAAATACAGATGGCATCAGACCGTATGTTCAACCTGATACTGTCAAGACCTAACAAACCTTCCAACAGCTTCGACTTGAATCAGTGGCACAGTCTGTGAGGTCACCCAGTGTAAGGAAGGAGAATAAAATCAGAAAAGTAAGAGTTATTTATAATTAGAGTAAGTAATGATGTTGTAATTACTGCTTTGAAAAAGATCAAGATCCGGGAAAGCAGGACTAAAGGCCATCCATCTCTCTGTGATGATGGGAAGGCCATTTTTGCATCCAACGAGACTCAGTCACCATCTCCCACCATGCAGCCTGGGCCATAAGCTAGGACAAATGCTTCTTACAGTGCTGCCCAAAGGTGCTCATCCACTCTCGTCCCCAAAACCCGAAACGCTGGGGCTCCTCCCTCCCAGCCTGGCAGCTCCAGCACTTTACCATTCTCCATTAGAGACTTCTCCTAATGTCTCACTTAAGTCTCCCTCGCTACACTTTAAGCTCATTATTCCCCATCTTAAAATTGCCAAGTGCAATTAAAGCCCATTCAGATGCTTAAGAACATCTCAGAAGGGGCCCCTGTGAATCTGTTCCCTCCAGCCTGTGCTGCTTCAAAGGGATTCCTATTCTGGGGAGCAAAACCCGCAGCTGGAGGAGCTGCTGGCGCACAGCTCATCCCGGATTCTCCTTACAACACAGCCTCTTCCAGACAGGGTCCTCGTCTTGTGGAGAAGAGATACCTGAAAAGAGGCGTCAGAAAAGCTGAGCCTGGGCACGCCATGGCAAACCGAGTCTAAGCAAAGCCTTGGCTTAGCTGGAAATTAAAAAAACTTAAACCAATCCTGACTGGTAACACTTTCTCCTTCCTCAGTCACAAGAGCAGAGACCAGCTTCATTTAGCCTCATCCAGAAACAAACCTCACACCAGGAAGCGACTCCAGACAACTGCAGACTGCTGGAAAGGAAAGACCCGTAGGCAGTCCTGCAGCACAGCACACAGAACAAGGATGTGCTCAAACACACGGCACGGGAGCCTTCGGTCCTTGGGAAGGGGCTGCCAGCAGGTTCCTGTTTCCCGCTGGCCTTAAAGACTACGATGGCTACGAAACCTTCTTGTGGGTGGAGAAGACGATGACTTTGGTGGCTGCCCCTGTCCTGGAGCTGCTCAGAGCCATGTGCTCGCTCACATCCGAGCAGCACTTTAAAAGCAGTTCAGCTCACGCACGGATCTGGTCAGAGGGAAGAAACCATGAGTGTCTTCCTCAAAATCCTTCTGCTTAACAAATTAGGTTAAAGTCAGCCCAGATTAGAAGATCCCTATAATAAATCAACCCTCTGGATTCAGCCAGCTCTAGACTGCCGGTTATTTTCTCCAGCTGCTTTTAACCCCATTTTCTCCCTCCCACCGAGCAATGATAACACTGCACCGTGCTCTCGGTCAACCCCTGGTCCCCCAGCTCAGCTGCTGGGGGCTTCGGGGACAGACGTGGGCACGGCCACAACAAAGCCAGCACAGAAAGGGCACGAGCACCACGTCATGTGTGCCACGAGCAGCGGCTGAGGATTTGGAGGGATGAATCACCACACGGAGCGAGAACAATCAGAGATTCATAATTGGGAGAAGGGAAGGCAGGGGTGGGATAGGAAGAGGAAAGAGCAGGGCTGGGATTAGTTACTTCAGAAATATTATTAATATCTCAAGTTACCAAAGTACTGCACCCCGGGCCAGAGTAGCAATGCAGAGGGTGTGGAATGTCAACAACAAAAAAAAGATTACAGGTCACTGTGTCCCACACCCTACACTGAATGCTAGGGAGGCTTTTTCAGCTAATTAAAGAGAACAAACCTTTGCATTCCCATTGCACTTCGAGGCCACGGAAACGCCTGGCAGGACCACGCTGAGCCTCACCTCTGCAGAGGGATACACCTCCCCTTCACCAACCAGGACACGCGGCCCACCAGGGCGAGCGGAGTTGGTTTGTGGCACAAATGAGGGGAGGATCCCAGAAAAACCACCTTCCCTTTGAGAGGTGAAACGCTGAGGAAGCACTGCCCCCAATATGATCTCGACTGAGCAACGAGGACTGGTCCTCCCCTGGTGTTGGAGAGCATTTAACAACACAGCCGCTGAAGACCAGAGGCTGGGGCAGCCAGATAACAGCCTAGGCATCGGCACCCCCGTTGCACTGACCTGGGTTTCTGAGGGGAGTCTTTGGGCTCCTTTGAACCAAACCAGCCGCTGGTCTTGCTCCTCTCGTCTCCCCCCGCGGACGAGCCGTGGGAGGCTCCCGCTTTCTCTCCCTGGCTTCTGCTCCCCGCATCGCTCTTGTTGCCCCCGTGGTGGAAGAGGCCGCCTTTAGTTTTCTTGTCTTCCTTCCTCGTTTCCTCAGGTTGTTTGTCCTGCGTTGTCTCCGTGGAGAACACCATGGGTGTTGCAACTTGAGTCGGCTTGCTCTCTAAGCGACTGTTTTCTTCCATCTTGGCTCTGCCCAGGTGGTTACTGAGGGTTACAGCTTTGGTGGACACCTTGAGTTCTTCTTGCAAGACTAAGCTGGGAGGAGACGGGATGAACCTGGGCTCGTCTCTCTGCTGCGTCCTCTCAAAGCCGCTGGCCCCCCAAGGCAGCTCGTGGGGGTCGGAACGGAGCGGGGTGAAGCCGAAGCCCTCCTCCGGCCTTCTGGGGACGCTGGGCACGGTCAGCGGCGCAGAGCTCTGGGGGACAGACACGGGGCTCTTTGGTGCAGGCTCGTCGCTGTAAACGTGGCTCCCGTTGATGCAGAGGGAGGACCGGGACACGGGATCATTCTTTGGCTTCAGGTTTTGGATTGCTTTTGGCTCCAGGACCGGGCTGACTTGCGAGACATCATCGCTGAATGCTCTCTTGTGGGTCAGCTTCGGAGACGGCAAGAAGTCCTTCACTGAAGGGGGATAAAACACAAAACAGAGGTGAGGCCACCTGTGTAATGGGCACAGGTGTGACAAGCATTGTTATCTTCTACTTGCAAACACTGACGAGATCTGCAAAATTATACCGGTTTTCTCCCTCCCTTGCTCTGCCTGATTATAATTAAATCACTAGAAACACAAAGCACAGGTCACAAGCACGTGGCTGTACAAGCTATACGATATTCTCCCCAAGTACATCACCTCCCACTGCAGGATCCAGAGAGGAGTCTTTGTAAGACGACAAAACCCTTGTCTGAGAGGATCTGAGGTCTATGATAAACGCAATAAACTATCTGAAAGCTACTTAAAGGGTTTATGCTTCAGCGTAGTTTAAGAGTTTGCAATGAACAAAAGATGCCGAGCCCCTAAGCTCCGCTCCAACAGGCCAGGTTGCTGCTTTGCATGGTATAAGTCAGGAAGGTCCAGTGCCTGCTTCTCCCTCCTGTAGCTATTGCTAAACGTTCAGCAGATTTCAGTAATTCCTGGAGAGACGGGTAAGGGCTGCCTGGCCATTAGGTGATGCACAGCTGCTCTCCCCTCCTAGTCTCCTTCACCACGATGCCAAACCGGTGCCTCCGCTCTCTCCAGCCGTGCCCGGGGACGTCGCCCAGCAGCGACCAAGAGGCATCATGCGGGCGGCTCCCCGATCACGGTGAGAAGCAGCACGTACCCAGGGACTCCCACCCCATCTGGGAATTTGCCATCTCCAGCCAATTAAGCCATTTAATTATATATTTTGTTTTCAAGGGACAGCAAGAATTAATTCACCACAAGGGCCTTTTCTGTTTGCAAATCACCGTTCTCCCAGCGCCAAGAGCTCAGATTGCTTTAATCACCGGGAACCGGTCACTGCTTCAGCTTTGCCTCCAAGCCGGAGGCATCTCATTAGACAGCAGGGCAGCAATGCGCTCTGCTTCGCTCAGCCTGCTCCTGGAGGGTCACCGCGGCGAGCCGGGGCTAGCGACCTGCTTTTTGGGGACAGAGGAGGAACGGTCCCCACGCTACCCCTGCACCCTGCAGCCTACGGGGCTGGCGGCACGCAGGCTCGTGGCGCGCTGCAGGGCACGCATGCAGCATCAGCGCAAATCAGCCCTGCCAACCGAGGCTGTCCGTACACAGGCGTGGCATTAACAGTAAAATCTGGGATGTTTTCCCCCACTCTGGCAGGCACGTTACTGCCGGCGCGCAGAAAGTCTCGGAGGGCTTGTGCAGGACACTGCTTCTTAGGTAAGCAATTAGTTAACAGACTTGCAGGAAAGCCTCAACAGCCCCTCGCAAAGAAAAAAAGGGAAAAAGCAGGGGGGATTAAAAACCGTGATCCTCTTACCAGAGCGCTCCGTGGACAGACTGCTGTGTCTGCTGGGAGATTTGGTTACCTCGGGAATGTTTGCGGCCATGCCCAGGCTGGCCGAAGAGATGGTGCTGTCGGACCCCAGCGAGGTGTTGGATTGCGTCAGGGATGACTTGCGCAGCTTGTTCTTCAAGAAGAAGCCCTTGACTTTGGACTTCTTGCCCCCGACGTCGTAGTCATCCTCCATATCAAGGGCGCCCATGCTGCTGGGGATGATGGCAGAGGCCGACTCCAAGTCATATTTCTTCTTGCCCTTCATCTTGTCCTTCAGCTTGCCGAAGGGCGACCGCGGCTTGTCCTTCATGGACAGGTCGAACATGCTGGCCGTGAGGTTGTTGCGCGTGAACTGGATGCTCACTTGGATCTCACCACGCTCCTTCTCCTTCTTCCCAGCCTTGGAGTGTAGCTTGTGCCACCTGAAGTCACAGAGGAAAGAAAAGGAAAGGGCCCTCCGTCATTTCCCAGCGCAGCAAGCCAGGACGACCGGGCGGAGGCCGGCTGGGAGGTGCCGTGAGCGCACCCTGAGACGTGCAAGCACCGAGCACGGAGGTGTCGTACGGGAACCCGGCACACACCGCTGCACTTACGGCGATGTCAGACACCGCCGTGCACTGCAGGGGGAAGCTACTGGTGGCCAAGTTTTCCCGTGGTCAGCTGGAAGGTTGCTGTGAGCCCATGTTTAAAAAAAGACAGTGCTTTGTGTCTGCTTTTTCAACATTTAAGAGCCAGTGACTCAGAACAAATCCTTCCACGTCGCAGTCAGTACTGTCACGGCAAAGGAGCTCAATGACATTCACTAAAACAACTTTATTCCAGTGGTCGGTGATGGTGGAGACGCAACACACCTGTATGTCTGTCGCCTCCCCCTCCTCCAGTCCCTCAATGCCCCAGTACTGCAGAAATGTCAGCAAAAACGAGGCAGCCAGCAGCCTGAGGCGAGAAGGCAAAAGGCTCTCATCTCCCTGCCCGTAACGCAGACTTTGGTCCGTAGCTTTGCACACAGAGACAGAAGGAGCATGGCAAAAGCTTCCAAAACATTCGAAGCAGGGGGAAAAAGAAACCTCCACCGAGGCCCGATGCTTCTGCTAGGAACGCTCCGCGCACCAGCAGGGCATGGAGCAGCCCTTGATACAGGATGGCAGAGGGGTCTTGCCTCCTGCCAGCTGTAACGAGGGGTGGAAACCAAAGCAAGAGATGCCCAGAGGCACCTTCTGCTTCTCTAATTCACAGCCGTATCAGGTTCAGATGGGGCAGCACGATGTGTGGGCCACAGGGGAAGCGTTTCTTCCTAAAACCGCCAGCCCGGCATCCTTCCCCTCCTCCTCCCGCATCGCTGCCGGTGTTTCCGCCCCAGCTCCCCAAGGAGGCTGGGGCAGGACGAGCCAATCTCCACTCCAAGGGCATCCCCCACGCGCCCCGAGGACGTGATAAGGCTGTGCTGGAGGACGGGGCCCCAGATGAAACCTCCACAACTTATCATGCGGCAGCAGAAAGATGTGAAGACCGGGTTTGTCCAAGCAAAGATTTCCTCCCGGTCCCCCAGGGCAGAGGAAGGCGAGACGGCAGCGGCTTCGCTGGCCCCGACGCCCAGCCTGGGGATTTGCAGGTTTGCAGCAACAACGGGAGCTGGAAGAAATTTCTAAAGGTGCGTTAACAGTTTCCTAGTGATTTCCCAGCAACTAAAAATCTTTGCTGTGTTTTACGTTCTTATAGAGTTCACTTTAAGAGCGAAGTCACCGGAAAGTAAAAAACAGGGAAGGAAAATGCGAGGCGATGGAGACGGGTGTGACCCTGCTGAAATCACCACGGCAAGGAGGAAATTTAAACCATGCTCTCAAGAAGTTTCTCAATTCCCAATTCAGGAGCCACCGAGAAGCAGGACTTTGTTGGGCATGGACCTGGGGTGAAATCCCCAGTGAACCCATTCTTATTCCTGTAGCTCATTCCCTCCACCCCCAGAAGATGCCCATTGCTGCAGCTGCAAAACTGCCCAAACCTTAAGCTTGAAAATATCCAGGAATGCAGAAAGGCACAGAAAAAGCAGTGCGAGCCCCTTGCAGTGAAGTGTTAGATGCGAACAGACACTGAAACGTCCTGACCCCGCTGCCAGGGAGCAATCAGGGAGCCGCAGCAGGTGAGTCAGGCTGATTTTCCATGGGGCACTGGGGAAATGCTGCTGGGAAGAGGCTGCGGCCAAGGCACAGAAACCATCACGAGCCCGTGGCTCGGAGTGAAGCGAGACCTGGAAGAAGTTCAAGCGGGAAGGGCTGCAGCAGCCTGTGAGCAGGGAGATGAGAGATTTGTGGGCTGACTCATTGAACAGGAAAAAATTTCACAAGTCATTTTTATATCTTACATCACCCCGTGGAAAAAAAAAAGAGAGAGAAAATCTGGATGGGTTAACATATGGAAAGGCATGAGTGCCTAAGGATGACGAGATGTAACAGCCTGTAAAAGCCTTGCCCTGCCTCAACTCAAACGGACACGCTCTCAGCATCCCCCATCCCATCACTTACAATATCGCGGTCATTAAAATTAATTTGGCTGCTCGGCAGCGACGCCTTTAAAAGAACAAGCCTTAAATCTGATCTGCTTCAAAAAGCGTCAGTTCAAGAAAAACCTCTGCTTATGCTGGCACTGGATTAAGGAGCTGTCTGGGGTTCCCAAGACCTAATCAGCAGCCGGCAACCGGTCAGAACTACACCTCAAGGAGGGAGAAGCGCTATTTTTAGGCAGGGCTCTAAGTTTATGGCACAAGAGGAGTGTTTGGGAGGATCAGGTCTTTCCACAGTGGGGTTGTTTCGTGTTTTTTTCTTTAATCAATTCCAGTGGAAAAAGTAGGCACAAACGCTGCTGGGCTTGCCGAGAGCGGGATCGGGGCGGGTTTCAAGACGAACGCAAGCTCCCGCGGCACCTTTCTGCTGTTATC
Organism: Chauna torquata; assembly: GCA_013399475.1. Classification (NCBI taxonomy): domain Eukaryota; kingdom Metazoa; phylum Chordata; class Aves; order Anseriformes; family Anhimidae; genus Chauna; species Chauna torquata. The sequence continues at coordinate 136,764 of VXAL01004753.1, forward strand.
CCCATCCCGGCCCCCCCTTTCCCAGCACCCTTCTTCCACGAGCTGCCCTCGGTGCGAAGCCCTGGGAGGGGGGTGCTGCATCAGGGCCACCTGAGCCCAAACCGCAGAGGGGACCGTGACCTCTTTCATCACAACATGCCTGGAAAAAATCAGCTGCTGCACACGCGAGCCCTTTCCCAGGTCTGAAACGGCAGCCGTGGGCTTCTCAGCTCTCAGCTCAGGTTCAGAGCGATCGCTCTGAGTTGATCGGGGCTGGACGAATCGTCAGGCTGGGCGACGAGTGGACTGAGAGCAGCCCTGAGAAGAAGGACTTGGGGGGCTGGTGGATGAAAAGCTCGACACGAGCTGGCAACGCGCGCTTGCAGCCCAGAAAGCCAAGTGTACCCTGGGCAGCATCAAAAGCAGC